>CAKNYM010048354.1:374-48499 GCA_932195095.1 Andricus curvator | reverse complement strand
TGTCCCTTCGTCCGTCCATTGTACTTTTTCCAAGGAAATTGGGGGAAAGGAAAGTAGAAATGAGTGGAAATGAGGGTAGAGGAACTAGGGGGAATTAGAGGAATGAGAGGATTAGTGGAAGTGGGGGAAATTATGGGAGGGAAAGTAGGGGAAATGTGTGGAAGGAAAGTAGAAGTGAGGGTAACGAAGAGGAGAAAGTAGAGGAAGAGCGAGGAAATGAGAGTATATAAGGGGAAATAGAGGGAGGGGAATGATGGGAAATGATTGAAGGGGGAGTAATAGGAGGCTAAGTAGGGGAAATAAGGGGAGTGGAAGTAGGGGAAGTGAGAAGAAATGAGGGGAGGAAAAGTGAGTTAAGTGAAGCGAAGTAGCGGAAATGATTAGAGATGAGGGTGAGTTGTGAAGGGGAAGTGTGTGCTGGAGAAGGGAAGTAGGGAAAGGAGAGTGTTAGCTGAGTGAAGCGAGGAGAGGGGGAAGTATAAGAGGGCAGGGGAAGTATAGGAACGTCGGGAGAGTAGGGAAGGGAATGTATGGGAAGGGGAGGTTTGAATGACTTAATTAACGTTTTAATAAGCTACGAAACTCTTTTTTGTAGGCGCGCGACGCCTACTTTCACTATTTTTTTAGGTCTCTTTGCACTGTGATCACTGAAGTAAGAAACCGACGACGGGGTCCTTACGATAATGTGTTCTCAAGGCAGCAGAGCAGAGTTAGTGCTAGGAAGAATCTTCAATTACATTATATATGCTCAAGGCTCAAGAGAATGAGCGACAACTTGGGTTAACTCTGTCGAGCCTGGCTCTCATGGGGATGAGTTTATGGGGGAAAAGGGAAAATTTAGTGGTTAACCATGGCTTGGTCTTCCACGAAACGAAGTAGTATGTATGTACAATCGTTGAAAGTGTACGCAACGCAAGGCGAAAATAAACACGTATCCCGTAAGGATGAGCTCGAGCTCGAGCACGACACCGACCTGGTGATTATTCGGTAGTAAGAGTGCCGGGGACGCGGTCGTGTTTAATAATACGAGGTGAACCGTAACTCAGACGAGCAGTAACCCTTTGAACCGCGGTCACATAAACCACGGATTTATATGCGAGAGGAACATTGCGCGCGAGTTGCGTTCGTCGTTGGTCATGGCGCGAACTCTCTAGATGAAGAGAGAGAGAGAGAGAGAACTGAGAAACGAATGAACGATCAGGGCTTAGAGAGAGATAGCATCCAGATGCTTCTTCGAATTCCCACGTCGGATTTGCAACTTTGCATTCGGGACGAGGCGATGGCAAAATCTTTTTCTCTTTACTAAAACGCCATCATTTCCCACGATGCGTCGTTTGCTAATTTTGGTTGGGATTTGAAAATGATATTAGAATTATTAGATTCAGTAATGCGGGGCTCACAACGAGGGGAAAACTCTGTCCTCACAGCAATGAGATATGCCGGGATATCCGATTCGATCCCATTTATCTCCCAGGGATATCCTCAAGATATCCGGGATATCTGTGGGACGTTTCTGGGATATTCAAATGTCCCAAGAAGAATATTAAAATTCCTATATATCCTACTTGGGACATTTGAATATCCCAGAAACGTCCCACAGGCATCCCAGATATCCTGGGGATATCCTAATATCCGCCTTGCAGGATATCCGTCGGGTTATCCCTGGGATATCCCTATGGGACATAAATGGAATCGAATAGCATATCCGGGTATATCCTATTGGTATATCACCCACTGGTGATCCGTTGTGACCGCTCGGTTATCCGAACTCGTAATCCGGTGTAATCCGACTAATCCACTATAATACGGGTCAATACAGGTAATCGTAGCAATCCACTTGTAATTCAGGGTAACCCAGTTAATTCGGAGTAATATATTATAAATTGTTCGTGGCTTTTTGCGACCCTCAGTACTAATATTAGTTTTCGGTTTTGTGGCTTTGGGGTCCGTAATGTATATTATTATGTGAGAAGTTGTAGGCTCCGGAAGCTACGATCATGGTTCTTTAAAAGCAACCAATCCCGACGCAACTGGAACGTGTACGTCATCCGCTTCTGCTCCTTCTGTCCTAGAAGGTAAGCAAGAGCGGGAAATTTACGCGAGAAAACATCGGGCAACACTGTTCCTTGGAGTCAGGTCTCTAGCCGCGGATGATCTTACGCGGCAGACGGGACAGTTGGAGATGAAGTTTCACCTCTGGATACTTTTTTAGAGCTACCAATCTTTGTAGAATGTTGTGAGGAACAGTGTTGACGGACCAGATGAAGTGATCCCAGAAGAACAGCCTTTTGCATCCGGTTCGCGATGGAATGAGCCTGACGCTGGCAAGCCGGAATCTTGTTGAGTTGGCTAATAAATGAAGCTTTCATACCTCCAAGACAGCCGATTATGAGAACTACAAGATGGACTTTGAAGCCTTGGTACAGCCTGCTCAGCTCAAAAAGAAGTGCTTGATATTTCGCCCGTTTTTCTTCCTCCTTTGCCGTGATATTACCATCGGCTGGTGCCGAGAATTCAATCACGTAAATGATCTTGTTCTTCAGATCTTGGAGGACAATATCAGGCTTCGTAGCACTGATACGTTGAGTGGTCGAGAATGAGAAATTCCAGTAGATCTTACACTGATCATTCTCCACAATGGACTCGAGTTCCCCCTTGGGCGTATGGCAAGACGGGCAATAGATCAACACCATAGAAGTGCCTCAGATGGTAATATAACACTTTTAGAGCCGCATTGTGTCTCTCTATGTACCCGTATCGTGCATATTTTGAGCATCCACTGAGAACATGTCCAAGTGTTTCTGGCTCTTGCTTGCACGCTCGGCAGTTGGTATCGCCTACAGGTATCTTCATTATGCGCTCGCGGTAAACTAAGGTGTCTATAACGCCATCTTGACAGGCAAAAAGAAATCCCTCAGTCTCCGATTTTAATCCAGCAGACTTGAGAAACATGTTGGATAGACCCATCGAGAACTCTTCTCTACGTATAATGCCGTAGAATTTACCATGAAGGGGCTTGTCAGCATGTTCTCTTAGTAGAAGCGTATGTTCTGCTTCCTGTACACGACTTTTGAGCACCAAAGGTGTTAGTGATGCTAGGCCATGTGTAGTGTCGCTGGAATCAAATGGGAGGCCAAGCTCCTCTGCGGCCCTATCTGCGGCACGATATAGAAACGCCGCAGCATTGACGACTTCATGTTGATGTACTAGTCGCATAAGAAAATCTGTGCTATTTAGAACTGAGCAGGCTGTAGCCAGAACCGTTCTGCGATGAAGACACTCTAAGCTCAGCAAGCCTCTACCCCCTTTATCTCGAGGGAGGTATATTCGAGGTACGGAAGATCTAGGATGATGACTTCGATGAATTGTCATCATCTTGCGTGTGCTTCGGTCAAGTTGTTTCAACTCATCGACGTTCCATTTTACTGCACCAAACGTGTAGAGCAGTATAGGAACGGCCAGCAAATTGGTCGCCTGGATCTTATTCTTTCCAGATAATTCGAAAGCCCAAATTTTTCTGAGAATTTGGCGATACCTTTTTCCAAGGGCCGTTTTTAACGCAAGCACATCATGGGTTTCCGCTTGCGGTATTCCAAGATATGTATATGTTTCTCCAATACCAAGATGTTGAATGGTATTTCCGCCGATGAGTTGAACATCCTGATCGTGACCCGATGATGTAGTTTCTAGTCTTCCTTGGTGTAGGTGGACGCAGGCACACTTGTCCAGTCCGAAGCTCATGCCAATCGCTTTAGAGTACCTATTTACCGCCTCCACAAGGATGTTAAGGTCCTCTTTCGAGGAAGCAAAGAGTTTAAGGTCGTCCATGTATAAAAGGTGGTTGACCTTATGTTCTCTTTTGTTCGGCGGGCCACATAGGTATCCAGAGCTTTTGCCTCGGAGCACAATAGATAGAGGCAAGAGGGAGATGCAGAAAAGTATCGGACTTAGAGAGTCTCCTTGGAAGACTCCCCTCTTATATGTGATATAGCTTGTAGTCACTTGTCTTTTGTCAGATGTTATGACAAATCTTGTCCGCCACAAGAGCATAAGCTCTTTTATGCATCTCACTATTTTTGGATGCACCTCCATGCATTCAATGAGCTTAATAAGTAGCTCATGGTTCGTGTTATCGAATGCCTTACGGTAGTCAATCCAAGCCATGGACAGATTGCGTCGATACCTGATCGAGTCCTGGGTGATACACCTGTCTATTAACAGGTTCTCCCTGCAACCTGCCAGACCTCTCTTGCATCCACGTTGTTCAACTATTGCACTCCATACCGGCTCGATAGATGTTAATATCCTCTCTTTGAGGATGCCAGTGAATAGCTTGTAGCTGGTGTTTAAACAAGCTATGGGCCTGTAGTTCTTTGGACTTGACAAATCTCCAGTCTTAGGAATCAATACCGTGCGTCCTTCCACTAGCCACTGCGGGACTGGTTGTTCTCCGTTTAAGAAAGTAGTAAATATACGAGCTAGATGATGGTGCGTAGAAGTAAACTTCTTCCACCAAAAGTTGTTGATTTTATCTGGCCCGGGCGCTGAAAAGTTCTTAGTTCTAGCGATAACTTTCTTCACTTCTTCAGCAGTAATTAGTGGACACTCTTCCTCTGGACCTTGTAACCTTTGCCTTTGCCAAAAGTTACGAAAGAGTGATATATCTGAAGCGTCTTCATTTAGCTGATAAGTATCTCCATATACTTGTTCCCAGAAGACTTGAATCTCTTCTCGACTAGGCGGATTTTTAACGGCACGTGACGTTTTATTGAACAGACGGGAAGGATGAGTAGAAAAGGTGGAATTTTCCTGAATGCACTTTACTCGCCGTTCAAGGCGCTGTTTCGCTGTTGAAAGAGATCTTATTTTTTGCGTCCAGTGCTGCTTGATGGTCAACAGTTTACACTTGTTCAGCGTGTGATTTGCTTTCCTCAAGTTTCGAGCAAGTGCCCTAACTTTTGGAGTGAATTTTTTATTTAATGTTATGTAGCTAATCACGCACTGAATATTTGATGCATGCCGTCTCGCCGTTTCAATTTTGAATTGAAGCTGTGCAATACGCTCGCGAGTCTTACTCAGACGTACTGAAGTTTCGTTACTTTTACTGTCGCTAAGCAAGGACACCGCCTTCTCGTAAACAACGCAGTTCAGATTCCAGAGATTAACATCTTCGGGGAGCAAATCGGGGAGAGCAGTATTAGCTTCAGCTAATTTGTCCATCCTGAGAAAGACTTTTTGGTGGATAGATCTCCTATTTCTCATGTTAGCATCATCGGCTATCTGCAAAGGTGGTCTTGCTGGAACGGGTGGAATGTTCGATGGAGGATGTTGCTCTTCTTCTTGTTGATAAAGAGCTTCATATCCGTTTTTTCGCAAAAAGGATACCTGATCTCTTAAATACTGAGGCGTTTGATGAGCATATTCCGGGTGCATATTGACCCAACGGTCATGTAACCTCTGCATGAATCCTCTTCGCGCCGGTGAGCTTCTTTGCCAACAGGTAAGGATGTCTCTCCTGAGTTGGTCTGACCATTTAAATCGATGTTCTCGCGTTTGTCCGGGGCCATTGCCTGGTCGTCGCCTCGGTTCGGTCCTATTGCCACTCCCAACTGAACCATGGCCTCCATCCGAGAGAGGCCTATTGTGGGTGGCACTGCGCGATACTGGTGTCGTAACCGCATAATTCATTGCATTGGGGAGTTAGCCCAAAGCAACGTGGCTGACTGCAAGAGCCGGAGCTTTTTATTATTATTATTATTATTATTATTATTATACCATTAAGCCATTTCCCTTTCGGGGTAGGCGTGACTTGCTCGGTTGGAAAATAGTAGTTTGTAGATGGGTATATAGGTATAAGGTAGATAGGTATATAGGTGTAAGATATAGATATTTTAGATTGATCTAGAATTCACGTTTTATTTATTTAAATGACCGTTCGTTCCGCAACACTGCTCCGACCCAGGTTGCTGATCAATCTCTCTAGCGATCACCCCAAATTGTTATGTGTGGTTCCCCACTTGGGCCCATTAGTATCCAAGGTCTTTTGTTTCAGGCGTCATTCACTCTATGGTCACTCTGTTTACAAACTATTTGTCGCCACACTTTTCTGTCCTGGCATACTACTCTAGCTTCCTTCACGTCCATGCATTTTTTCATGCAAGCTCTTGTGTTTCTATGGTTTCTTATGTCTCTTTGAATCAGGGTCTCATTCACAGATTCTAACCATTCTTTCGGCGGTCTACCTCTGGGCATTCTGCCATTTACTTTACCTTTATACACTTGTTTGGTCAGTCATAGGTAATCCAAATACTGTTCAATTATTTTATTGAAGATTTGTTCCTTTTTTTTATTGAATATTAATTTTCTTAACTAAAAATTATATCCTTGGTTAAAAATTGATCTTTTTAGTCAAAAATTTATATATTTTGTGGAAACATTCGTATTTTTCTGTAGTTTTTTAAACTTAAAATTAATCTATCCCACTTTTATAATTAATTCATATTTTTTATTTTAACTTTGCTATTCGGCTGAAAATTGATTTTTAACTAAAATAATTAACCTATTCCAGTTGAAAATTTATCATTTCACTTATAAATTCATCTGTTGGGTTGAAAAATGGACAATTTTGTTGAAAATTCGATTTTTTTGTACAAAATTAATTTTTTAAATTGAAAATGTAACTATTACATTTTTTTATTGTTAAAATTTTAACTGTTCCGTTGAAAATTCATCATCTTAGATTAAAAATCACTTTGGTAGAAAATTCAACTAATTGGTTGGCAATTAACTTTTTTTGTTGAAAATTCATGTATTGTATTAGAAATTCGTCTTTTCTTGTAGAAAATTAATCTTTTTGGTTGAAAATTCATTTGCTTGGGTTAAAAATTCAATTATTACTTGGTAGAAAGTTGATCTACTCGGTTAAATAAAATGATTTTTTTGGTTGGAGATGTATAATTTTAGTTGAAAATTCAAATTTTTTGGTTGAAATTTTACCTCTATATTTATAATTTTACCTCTTTTATTGAAAATTCGTTCTTTTTAATTGAAGTTGATTTGTTTTTAGTTGAGAGTTCAGGTTGAGTCATTTTTTTTTTTTTTTGAAGATTCATTTCATTTGAAAATTCATCTCCTTGGGTGAAAATTTAACTATTATGTTAAAAATTCCTCTTTTTTTTGGTTAAAAAAATAATTTTTCAACTGACGATTTAATTATTCCATTTTTCGTGGACCATGTATCTTTTTTATTGGGGAAATCAACTATCTGGCTGAAAATTTATCTTTTTCAGTTGAAATTAATTGTATTTTGTAGAAAATTTGTTTTTTCGGTAGAAATTTAATATTTTTGGTTGAAAATTCAACTATTTGTTTGAAAGTTCATATATTTTCTTGAAAAATAAACGATTTTGTTAAAAAGTAATCCGTTATGTTAAAAATTCGCGTGAACCTAGTTTAGGCGGAGTAATCCACCATAATTTTATTTAATACAGAGCAATTTCATGCAATCCGGAGTAATCTTAGGTAATATCATGTAATTATGTATATAGATGTAATCCAGAGTAATCCGATATAAATTGGTGTAATCCGAGGAATACAGTGTAATACGGGGTAAAACTTTGTAATACATTTTGTACTCGGCAGTAATCCGCTTGTAATCCAGTTCTAATATGGAGTAATCCAGTTCTAAGACGCATTAATCCACTTAGAATTCAGTGTAATCCAGTACTTCGGAGTAATTTACGTAGGTAATTCAAATAGTTTTAAACTATTTTGTTGAAGATTTGTTGCTTTTTTGTTGCAAATTAATTTTTTCAAATGAAAATTTAAATATACTATTTTTGGTTAAGTATTGATATTTTTTAGTTAAAAATTCGTCTGTTTCGGTAGAAAATACACCTTATTTGTAGAAAAATAATGTTTTTGGGTTGAAAATTAAACTATTTTCATAAAAAAATTAATTTCTTTGGTAGAAAATATCACTATATAGTTAAAAATTCTTTTTTTTTAGTTAAAAATTATTTGTCAACTGAAAATTTGACTATTCCATTTTTTATGATAAATTTATGGTTTTCATTTAAAAATTCTACTATTTGGTTTAAAATTCATGTATTTTATTAATAATTTGTCTTTTCTTATAGAAAATTAATCTTCTTGGTTAAAAATTCAACTAAATAGTTGTTTAAAAGTAAATCCAGTTCTAATATGGAGTAATCCAGTTCTAAGACGCATTAATCCACTTATAATTCAGTTGAAAATTAATTTTTTTGAATGAAAATTTAAATATACTATTTTTGGTTAAATATTGATCTCTTTTAGTTAAAAATTCGTCTGTGTCGGTAGAAAATACACCTTATTTGTAGAAAAATAATGTTTTTGGGTTGAAAATTAAACTAATAGGATAAAAAAATTAATTTCTTTGGTAGCAAATTTCACTATATGGTTAAAAATTCTTTCTTTTTGAGTTAAAAATGAATTTTTTAACTGAAAATTTAAGTATTTTATTTTTTATGATAAATTTATGTTTTTCATTTAAAAATTCTACTATTTGGTTTGATATTCATGTGTTTTGTTAATAATTTTTTTTTCTGATAGAAAATTAATCTTCTTGGTTAAAAATTCAACTAAATAGTGGGTTAAGAGTAGGACTACTTTTTTAAGAATTCATTTTTTGTTGAAAATGCATAATTTTAGTTAAAATTCATCACTGATTGAAAGTTTAAATTTGTTTTGGAAAGTAGTTGTTTTTATCTAATACCTTATTATTATTTGGTGGGCTGAAATAATAAAAAAAATGTAGAAAACACTTTTCAATTCAGCTTTTTTTCATTAAATAATATAATTAAATAATAATAAACATCATTATAATTAAAATTTCCATTATTGTCACCCGCAATAATTATGGATAAAAATTCACGATTTTACTAATTATGGATCAACATTTTTGTTTGTTAATAAAAGTATGTACAATTTAGTTTATCTTTGGTCCAGATTCTATGGAAATTTTTGTTTGGACATAACAGATCATAATGATGAGTCTATATCCAACATTTTCATATTCTTATCATATAAAATGCGGCATCTCACTTTTTGTGCAAATTATAAAATAATCTATCCCAAGAGATGAATAGTTAATTAAAGTTTTCCAAGCTTAAAGAATAAATTCTTTGAAAAAATTCAATTCCTAACATGTCTGAGAGTGTTAGTAATGATCTTATCAATGTAAATCTGAAATACAGATCATAAACCTCTTCTGAACTAATTTTAAAGAATTGTGAAACTGGTTAATTGAGGACCACCCTGAAACTTTCTAACGACATAAGGATCGCGATAAGCTTGTTCCTTGGGGACGATACAAAACACTCCCCTGTGATTATGCTACGATATCTTTCCAGACAAACTAATTGATATTTGAACTCGAATCGTTTATTCCCGTTGGCGACCGCTGCCAAGGCGGGTGTATACTATACCCACTCGGAGAATTTATACCTCATGTATGTTGAATATTCATGCCGGGGCATTATGAGTTAGTGCTTCTTTAGCTGGGTTTATATTATTATGTTACCTATTTATGCTCGTAACCTCTTCTTCGGTTCACACGCAACCTCATATTTTCATTGCGCGAGAACGACTATGAGAATGACGATGTCGCCGTTTTCGAAGAGGACACTTACCTGTCAAATGCTTTTTGCGGTTTTGTCATGTGTAATTTCTTCTGGCTGTCTTCTCTTCTGCTCTCAAACGAGATGACCATTTTTCAGGAAATGTAATTTACTTTCTTAATTCGTTAAAAAATACCATTTCTACTATTACAATCATTTCTCTTCAAGTTATAATAAACACCACCTAACGGGCAATGAAAAAGAAAATTCTCTATTGAATTAAAAGGAAAAGGTTATTGATAATAGACAAAAACAAATTACGTATCACTTTTAATTTATTTTGCAAAAGTCTTCATTCAAAAATAACTTAATCTTAACATTCAACTCTCTCTTGTAACAATGAGTGACGTTTAATTTTGGCACCACATAATTTCCATTAAAAGAAAATCTCCTATTCATACTTCCAGTCGTTTTTCGCTCCTAATCGAAAAATTAACAGAGACACATAAATTATACAAACATTAGCAAAACAAATTCAACTTATTTTACAAGCAGCGTAACAACATTCACATTGTGATACAACGGACTTTCATTGTCGAACCTGCTATTTACATCGTATAGGTATTTACTGGCCTGCGTCCCCTCTTTCGCAAAAATTTGACGATCATATTTTATTTACATTTTGACTTTGTCTGACATCGTCAAATATTTATAAGATAGAGATTCCTCACAGCAAGGCTCTCATCTTCGAAAACGACGTATACCTACTGATTGCACTTGTCCTGATTTGGATTCAATTCCGTTAACGATAGCAACAATACTTAAGGTAACGTGGAATACTGGCCTTCATTGACTACATCGATACCGAATCGATAACAACTTATTACAAAAATATATCGACAAGAGTCCGTTTTTTGAAATATTCGCTTTCTTGATGTTTTTGGATGAAGGATTATCTCTTACAAAATAGGCGAAGCTTACGTACTAGATTTAAAAGCTATATTTACATCGTATATATAAATCTTTATTACATATAATATCATGAATGCAAAGCATGATTAATCGATTTCGAAATGTAATTGTCATGTACGAGTGCCTCTCAAGTTTCAACTAAATACTATTCTACACGTTTAGAGTTTTTCACTAGAATCCTTCCAATTTTGGTTCAGAAACTGAATCTATTTCGTTCTTTTCTCGATCCAATAAGAATGACTACAGGTAAACTATTTTCAAAAATACAAATGCTCTCAGCACTTGGAGAATAAATTCCGAAACATCACCTATGAGGGAAGAACCGTGTCTCACAAATCGGTTACTCATTGAGATCCGGCGCGTTAAAAGGGAACCTGTGTTCGGCATGATGACCTTGCATCCACGGATAAAACGACGGCATAGAAATTGTCCGTTTTATAACGAGATTAAAGCCACGTGTCTTTCCATATCGTACCTAAAAGGTACATCTAAAAGGTATGCGCAAAAGGTACACATGAAAGGTACATTTGAGAATGTAGCATGTCCTTTTAAAATACGCGATACCGCCTCAATAAAAAGACAGAAGGAACCGGAAGTTGGTTAACTTGTTCGAGCCTTAAGACTCGATGCCATGTAGTTTCGAGACGACAGATGGGGTTCTCCAGTTCTCCAGTTTGCAGAAGGTGTAGAGTGTACATTGGCAGGTATCGAAGGCTTGTAGGTTGTAAGATAATGTGCTTCGCACTTCGACACGTGTCTATGGGTTAAGTCCTTAGTACAACACGCCGCGAACACGTGCTTGCCCCTTTGACATGTTTATCAGTGAACATGGTTCCAGATACTCTGACGGCACGAACATACACAAGCGTGCTCATTAATTAAAACCCGCTAAGTGGTCCTGCTTTACGACCCTCAGCGTGTATCGACGTAATTGGACGATTTCCTCAAGGCTTCAAAGAAGGATCTCTCCATATCCTTGTTCTAATGCCTCCGACCATTTTTCAAGTTCTAATGATTGCAAAGTCTGGAAGCCATAAGCTTCGATCACAGATTCCTAATTATTGCTTCTCATGGGGTTGGATTCCAATAGCTCCTTTCCAAAGAGCCAATGCTTGATTTCTTATGTCCTTGTTGTCAGATCAATAGCCACGTGTCTTCTTTTTAGTGGTGGACTGTCCCTGTCACTGTTTTCATCATCCATATCAACATAGAATTCTTCAAGTTTTCTACTTCTTGATGAAGTTGCAGTCTTCATGGAAAGATCAATAGGGTTCTCTTGAGGTGAAGCGTGATGTGGACTCTCAGGCGGGGAATAAGGTTCAGACTGGGTCTTGTGCGATAGAGGAGTTGACCTCTGACTCTTCAAGACTGCATCGAGATAGAACCGTTTTGAGTACTCGATGTGATCACTCTCTGGAGAGAGGGGTGTGTTCGACCTCGTATTATGATTCTGCTCTAATCTATCATTGTTATTGGTACAATTTTCATTATCGGTGATCATGGTTGGTGTGTTGCTGCTACGAATAGGTGATTGCTGAAGAGTCGAATGGTTCATCAGATGGGGGGTTCCGTGGGATGAAGCATAGAGATGGTAAGGAGAGAACATGGTCAGGCTTGGTGGTGGTAAGAAAGAAGGTGGTAGGATAGGCATCCCTCCTAAATGGAAACCCAAAGGTAGTCCCATGATTTCTTTACCCAAGGTTGATAGATCCGAGGGATGATGGAGGTGGGAATGAAGAGGTCTGAAGCCTGGATGGTGTCCGAATGCTGCTCTTCTTTCGGAAATTTCAATTGAAGAGTCACTGTTCTGCGATTCAGGTGAACTGATGCTTGGTGACGTTGAATTTTTGTAGTCATCGAGACCTAGCATAAGGACGTCATCCTTTCGTGGCGTGGAATGGATTGGTGGACTTGTCGGGTGTTGTCTTTGCTGATTTTGGAGAGTATGGTGTTGTTGCTGCTGTTGCTGCTGCTGTTGTTGTTCCTGAAGAAGGCAGTGGATTTTAAACCAGTTGGATCTTCGACCATACCTAGAGCCGGATTTTGACATGCCGACTAATAAACATTTCCGGAGTCGACATGCTTTGCAGGCTGTTCGGTTCTTTTTGTTTATTATACATTCTCCTCCGTTTTTGCATTCTGATATGCTGGTGAGGTTATTGTAAGACCGGCCAAAGAAGGACTGAAACAGAGAAATAAAATTGATCAGTATTGTTCTAGTAAAGATTGAATTTATTAGAATAGGGAGTAGGAGAGACGTGTTTCCGAGATAGGAGTGAAATTATGAAGTGCTGATGAAATGCGGCGATTATTCGCGCCTTTGAATTAATGGATCACAGGTTGGAATAATTGTTTTAAGACATAATTGTAGTTAAGGCGGAGTAAACGAGAGCGTAGGTATAGAAAAAATGATTAATTCTAGAGACATTACCGGAGCGGTTATACGTCTCGTAACCCGGTGCCTAACATTATGTTAGCGGGACACGTTAGCGTAACTACGCTCTTATTGTCTCATTCATCGAGAGCGAAGGGGCCTGACACGATCGGGCCCTCGACCGACCCAAAGCGCGTGCGGCCTACTACTGTGCTCAAGCTAATTGCCCAAATGGTGCAACAAGCGCGCGATTCCAACATCGCTCGGTTTCGCGTTGGTGTTGCATCTTGCTCTTCTTGTAAAAATCTACATATAATAAATAACATAATTTCCATTATGATTTCAATCCTTGAAGGGAAATTTGCTAATTCTTGAAAAAGTAATTATACCGGTAAGATTCTTTAAGGATGTATGAGAGGATCCTATTGAAATTTCCTTTTTTAGAGTTTAGACACAACAAAGATATGTAACAATACTGATGCGTAAGATTTCATTGTGTGGTTCGTTAGTAGGTCATCGAGCATTGTGCAATTGCGATCGCGTTCCGTGCAAGGAATTTCGACAATTTGAAGCAGGGCTACCGTAAAACACCTAGTAATTCATAAAGCAGGTCGAAGAGCGTCGCGCTGTACACTTTCGCTTTTCCCGGTCGTCCACTAGCGATATTATTAATAGTTTCTGGTTCGCTTGTCCTGAAAACGAGCTCTTCCTGCGACCCAGTGCTCTCATTGAGCGCACCACCGAGTCTGAGTACATGACAAACTGCAGGTAAATTCAAAATTGTAATTTGTAATCAAGCCCCCTTGCTGCCCAATCGTTTTAAATTTTGATGAGGATGAATCTGCAACGCCCACTTTTGAGCAAGATGATTTTTTAATATTTCCAGAGTTTTTTTTTACTTTTGTTACTCTTTAGGCCAGAAATTAGGAAAAAATGAGCGTAGCTAATGTCTTAGTTAGCTGTTATTAATTATTAAATATTCTGAATTGAAACTTTTGGAACCATAAATATGAAAAATGAGAATGTAATATGAAAAAGTGATACCAAATAGATGGTCATTGTTTGGCAAGGTCTTGAAATATAGTAAAGATCGTAAGGCAATCGTGTAATGCTTGGTGTCGGTCTATGGACATTGGACACGGGTGCACGGGACTGCGACAGAGACGATGACACAATCGAGAAAATGCTACCATTACGTCTCCCTGGTGGTGTACTTGCGCAAACCGCCTCTTCGCGTCCTCGCCAGCAACGTTTTCATCGTCCACTCGCTTTGAGACAGGTTATTTGCAAATTTACGTTTTCAAAAGAAAATTAAGAAACCCTCTGCTAATTTCACTTGAGCTTATTAGCCTTTATGAAATAATCACTACATTATAATTGAAAACAAGTTACAAGGGTTTCAATTTCTTCACGTATGGTACATATACATCACTGAAGGATTTCTGTGCAAACTCCCTTTCTTCACTTATTACACGGTGTTAATTTCCGTTTGTTTTACTGTAACGTGTATGCAATAGCTACCGGAAAAATGATACGCATCTCTCGTGCACCTGAAACTATCATTGTGAGTTGTAATTGAACTACCAGAATCCTCATGTTATGATCTTGGCGTGGAGATTGCAGTTTTCTACGTTTTCCCTTTGACCTAGAGCAGTTTCCGTTTTCGATTCAAAACTAGTGCCAAGTCGGAACGGGGGCACATTACAGATGGAAACTTCACTCACAACATTCAAGTTTGATACTCGTATAGACTCAAGGATTTTCTTTTTGTCTCATAAGGAAAATACGAAATTGAAGTGAAAGTGGGTTATCAAGATTAAGAAAATGATGCAAGAATTTTGTTAGGATGTAAAGAGAATGATACTGATTAGCCCAAACCTCCCGATCAAGGCCGGTTGATTAGAACAATCATAACAAATTGGATATTCTCGCAATCTGTTCTCCGAGACATTATTAGATCAATTTTAGTTCTGAACTTGGAAGTTCCTTGGCGAATAGAAAATAAGTAGCTGTTCATAAGTAATTACAGTTGAGGTGATTATGTCAGGTTTTAAAAGTGAAGTCTGCGTTTGAAGTAGGGTTCGAGTGAATCATCATTAAGACTTGAGCACAGCGCTCTAGATAATTTCCATTGTGTAATGCGTCCATGAACGAGCTTGTTTCGCTATCCATCGTCCATATGGTTGGATGGTCGGTTTCGAGCAAGAGTGGTTTAAGAGTGAGGCCCCTTCCGGTGCTTCGCACTTGTCCGCCGCAATTGTTTCCGCCCTAGTTACCGATTACGTCAGGTCGACATTGTTTCGTTTCGTTATTTTCGTTTTCAGGCCCATCGTAGCATGTCACCGTCCCCTCCTTCCACCAAACCGTCACCGTCGCCAGAACACCATAACCATCGGTTTCTCTCCACCATGACCATCAGTGATAGTGATACTGCTATCACCTATAGGCAGCCGATTTTTGTAATTTTAGGGTTTCTTTGGCTCAGGACGATTGTTTATTTGCTCTGATAAATGTTTATCTACGATGTTAAAGACAAATTTATTGATACCAAACTTCATACAGGGCTTTTTGTATTTTTCAAATTTAATGAAAGAAGATACAAAAAATAGGACTGAGAAAACTACTATGAAGTTAGACTTCATATCTGGACAGTCACGGGCCGCGGATTACTGCAGAAACCGTTGCCCAGTTTACACGAACACTTTGGGCCCCTCTGACACGCATGCCTAGCCAAACGTTTAACCTCGCCTCCATGTCGGGTCGTGAAAGCCATCGAATACTTTGCGCAATCGCAAGAGTGCGAGTAGTCGACAAGTTAAAGAAAAACTAAGAACATTAGAAATTTTGTTCAAGATGATCTTCAAAATCGTGATCATTATTATTTTTTATTTAATTTACTAAAAACGTTGACAAGTGTCTACTGATGATTAATGTTTGGGAAGTTTCTGTTTTTCGTATATCAATTAGTTATAGTTTTCATAATGACTCGTGATTTTGCACTCATATTATATGATTAGAATGTAATTATTAAATATAGAAAAATAATGACAACGTGTAAACAAAAATGTTATAATTTCAATGTAAAGTTAAATATATTGATGTTTCATAAAAAATTTCAAAGGAACAATTTTGATTGAAGATAAAGATTTCAAATACTTTATTTCTGTTTACACAATCGCCATATTTCAGGAAGTTATTATCTTTCTCCAGAAATTCGCTTACCTTACAGCCCTCGCAGGTGAACGCACCAAAGTGGAAACCAGCCGCAGGCTCCCCACACACCTTGCACTGCTGATTCATCTGGAACATTTAGAATTTCCGTGTTACGTATATTGACCCAGTCATGGAAGATAATTTTCGGGAACCGCCTTTCACTATTATAATATTCTATGATAAATCAATTAACCTTTTTAGATCTTAATTAGTGAACTTTTCTTGTCGATTGTTTTCGATATAAACTGCTATACCTAATGTGAACGACTTATTATATGCTGTTGTGTTTTATCCAATTTCCTACTATTTGTGTGAGTGTATGCATTAAAGAGATCATTTTTACCGTACATGTGGCGTGTGTC
The DNA here is from genome assembly GCA_932195095.1 of Andricus curvator. Classification (NCBI taxonomy): domain Eukaryota; kingdom Metazoa; phylum Arthropoda; class Insecta; order Hymenoptera; family Cynipidae; genus Andricus; species Andricus curvator. Next base: position 31,979 of record CAKNYM010048354.1, on the reverse strand, counting down.
AATAATTCTTGTCTTTCCCCATTTGACGTAATATGTTATGTTCGTGGAGATGACATAGCCTATTTACAAGTTTCAAAATAATGCATTCTCATTGTTTCAATATAGTTGAAAATGTTATATGTACAATCACGTTCTTTTATTAAACTTGTCTGTCATATGATCCATTTCTATATAAGCCTTTTTATATATAGCCCTAAATAAATTCATATATTTTCACTAAGCTATTAGTTCTCCACTATCTATTGTGTAAATATTTCTAATCATCGAATAAGTAATTTTCTACTAATTTTTAGTGGCTCACTTTCCTCTAATTGAAATATTAGAATTTCACCAATTTCGACTTCAAGAAATTGTAGTTTGTTCTATGATATGTACATACGCCATCATAGAAGAGAAAAGCATTGGGTAGAAATGTCTTGTCATACTACATTGGCATAAATTTAAATGAAATCATTTTTGTTGATTCAACGCTATCTCTGCCGGCCAACAACAAATCTCCTTGACAACGAATATCGAAAGTCATTCCAAATTTTCAAATTTAATTTGTTTAAACTCCTGCTTCAAACACAGTTATTAGGAAAAAGTTATGAAATCTTTTTTTATTTAATCACGGGGAAAGTTATAAAGCATGATCGAATTCCGGTATAGATTATGTCAACGAGACCACGACGAATCCCGGAAATCAAAAATACATAATCCCAGCTCTATTATTTCTGCGGCTGAGAAAGAAAAACGTCCCCCGCAGTATTTGAAATTGTGCAATTGCTCGATATTTTCATAACGATCTGCCAAATCCACATAATGTAATCGTTATCGCGCATTTGCTTTGATCGTTCGATTGCGAGGAAAATAAGAGAGGTGAAGTGTGTTGTGTAATCCACTTGGCGCGCGAATCGCTGAATCGTAGCAAAGTGGTGCGTGTTATGTTCAACGAGCGGAAAACTCCTCAACTTTTTTCTCCTTCGTTCCTTTAATCATGCCCTCTTCTTTTCTGATGTCCTTCCAGAAAAGCGGGCGAAGGCGACGACCTTTAACGCCGTTTCCGCCGACGATCTAATTGGGGCATCCGTTCTTTAAATGGTGCATTTAATTACCAGTCTGGATGAATCTACTTTCCCTAAATTAAATTCAAATCCTTTCAATGAATCAACTGAATTCTTATGAATTTTTAATTTCAGTTTCGTAGAAAGAAATATTCTTCCTGATGAAGATACTGCTGAAGAAGATCATAAACTATGCTGACTTCTAATAAGGACTGCATATAATACAAAACCTGTTGGTTTATCCTAAAATATAGTAGGTTGAGTGACGAAAATATTTGTATACCAAAGAATCTGGGAGGAATATTAGTGACCCATATTTGTGTTTCTGAAATCACAATCGCGACTTTCATACATGACGAGCAATCGCTAAATGGGAAAGTAAATTTCAGCTAATGGAAGAGACATCCATGTATTTGATCAACGGGCTCTTTCTCTCTCCTGACCTACACCCTAGAGTCGTTGACTCTTCTCATTTGCTGCTGAGAACCGGATGGTGTAGTGATATAGTAAATAGTCATAGTCAGCATTTAGCAGTCACCATAGTTGTATAGTCTCAAGTGTTTTCAAATCTTGACAATTCTTTCCACACCCTCCCCTTTCTCTCTTGACCTGTGATCAATGCAGCATGGGATGAAAGTCGGACTCGACCTGAGACGCAGGACAATTTCCATGGTGGATGGTTGTATTGCCTTTAGTATATATAGGTATAGAGTCAAACTATAGAGTTATAAACTATAGACAAATGATCATTATTGTCAAGCTACTGAGTCACCAGGTGCCACAGTTGACAGAAGGAAGAATTTCACCGTTGCGTGGCTGTTCTATCGCAATTGTTCATAGCTAATGAACAATGTTGACTTGGTACTTGACTCAGCGCGAGCGCAATATTAGGGTGAAGCAATCGGTGGGTGTGTGGTTAAATCGATTTCGATCTCTGGCTGACAATTTGTTTCGTGTTAGAAAGAACGAGCAGGCACGGTTCAGAGAGGATTAGTGCTCCAAGGAGAAAGAGATCGAGATATCGATCTGATCAGAGGCAGATCAATGGGCTAAAGTAAACTCAGGTAATCTGACGAGGGAGACACGATAGTCCATTGACTCATCTAAGCCCCTGGTATTCCGCAATCTCGACTGGTTACAGGTGTGCATCCGGCATTCCATTCAGGCTAATTCTCATTCAAAGTGTTACTCTGCTCATCATTGTAATGGGTAAATCAGAAGAGAGGGTATCAGATTGATTTCAAAATTTACCAGGCCGAGAAACAAACGAAAAGTATATACATTTGTTCTATATTATAGTCTTCATAAAAAGATAATGAACAAAATTGATCAAATTGACGTTATATGAAAATGTGAATATTTGACCTTGAAACTGGGAACTTATTTCCAATGGGTCAAGTGGGTCAAATTTTCGATATAAGGCCATAACAATCAAACGATTTAAAGGATCTACCTAGTGTCAGAGTTTGTGCAAAATGAAAAAGTGAGATTGACCTATTCAGAAGCGTTCTGTGAATGAGAGATACGCTAATCATCAGTCGAATTAAGAACCCTTCATTTGAATTCAGCGGATACAAAACTTCTGTTTTACTTTTAAAATGAGAATCATATATCGAATGTTGAGTGTTGATCTGCAGGATTGAAGATCTCTTAGGTCGGTCGATGATCGCATTATCGGGGAACGATTGCGCTGAAAGTTGCGCCGGTAGGAAAGCTGTTACGATTCTCACGGCTCGCGCAAGGTCTGCCTCTGGGCGATCTGCGATCTTGATGATCGACCGGCAAAATTCTTTCTCGGCAAGAATCGCTTTGAACCCCCTCCGATAAACACGACTCGATCCCGCAGGATTCGACGTTGGACGTCGTCAGGACGTGCACTTACCGAGCAAATTGAAAACCAACCGACGTGTACTGTTACCACTGCCTAAGTAATTTCAACCGAGTTAATGCTCGTATAGAATCAACGCCAGGTTGATAGAGATCGAGACGTAGGTGTACTTCCACCTCTCATTATATGGGTTCGAGTAACCGTTAACGAGGTGCTGAATAATATTGTTTCGTTAAGAGAGAACAAACAACCATTTTGCTAAGGCCAGATAATGATAATCTCGAAATTAGGTGGAACTAAGATGGAGTTGTCAATAATTTTAATAATGATTGATTTTTGGAATCGATAACCATCTAATCTTAGTCTTGATAGGAAAGATGCTTATTGGATAGTAGAAATGAATGGTTTTGCTTAAAACTCTCTGAATAACTTTTTTTCAACGCGGAAGCAAGGACTTATGTGACTATCTTAATATTTTCTTCCAACACACACAAACGTATATTAATATGCAAATGTTCAATAAATCGAGAAAATTATTCTAATCAGATGAAAATGGTATACAGATATAAAAAGTGAAATTGTTTTTTAATGATTGAGGAATCCCTTTCTACCTTATTCACGACACTAGGAAGTTGTTATGGTGATAAATCACCCCATGCAATTACTACGTATATAAGTAATAGGGAACAAAGATGGCTTTTGCTCCTTTCATGCACATTTATTGTAACTTTTTCCACATCGTATGTATATTTGAAACAGTATAATGAATGACAAACATCTTATTATTTAATCAGTACATTCCCTCTGACATTATGCTGATTATGATAAATATTCAATTATTTAGATTAGAAATTTAATAATCAGGGTGGCCATTCAAACTTTTAAAAATTCCAGGGTATTTTCCGGTTTTCCTGATCAAAAATAACATTTTGCATGGGGAATAGTGTGATTGCAAAAGTAAAAACAGATCTGAAAAATGTCTGATTTTCAAAAAAATTCCCGGCTATTTCCCGGTGCTCAAAATTCGACGATAATTCCCGGCCAGTCGCCATCCTGAACAAAGAGAGCCTATTCCGATCATGAAAGGGCTTTTATGAATGATGTCGAACTGTTTACTAACAATAAAAAAGAATCCTCATAAAAATAGAAAATTTAAACGTTTTTTTCGGTCTTTCGGAAAGATAGAAAATGCTCTTTTTTTAGGATTACAGTCGCTGTCAAATGCCATTTGAAGGGAGCGTGAAACTATTACAAGTCTGAGGTGTCCGCCATTCATTTATTGGTCAATGAAGTCTTTGCACCCGAGGCAGCTATTGCGCGCTAAACCGAAGCGGTATTTCAGTTTCAGATTGCTGTGATTTGAAAGCACGATTTTTTTACTCGAGAAAAATACGATCTCTGGAGGACTGGAGGTGACTTCGACAGTTCGACCTGAGAAGCAAGGTAAGAGCACCCTGGATAGAAAGGCGAGGGGCCGTCCATAAACTATGGTACCAATTTTGGGCTATTATATATAGAGAGAAAAAATTTTCACCCAAAAAGACAAATTTCAAACAGAAAAAAATTAATTTTCAACCATACAGTTGCAGTAATAACTAAATATTTGAACAAAACAGTTAAATTTTCAACCAAAGATGAATTTTCAATCCAAAAGGATGAATTTTCTATCCAAAAAGACGAACGTTCAACAAAAATTGAAGTTTCAACCAAACAAGAAGACTTTTCTACTAAACGATGAATTTTGAAAATTTTCAATCAAAAAGAAATAACCTTCTTGAAATAGAGGAAAAAAGCATTCTTGAAAAAAGGAGGAAAGGAGTGAGAAGTCTAAAATATAAAACCGTTGCAGGGCCACCTTTCGCAAAATTCGTTACTTAGGTCTTAGACTTCCCCCTTCCCCTGTTACCAACCATAGTTTTTGGCGCCCCTCCCCCGCCCCAAATTGGTAACGTTGTTTATGGACGCCCCTAAGCGTGTCGGCAAAGATTGAGGCCGGGGCAGTATTTGTACGGCCAGGGCGACAATTACCAGGGATTAACTTTACGATACGGTCTCGCCAGGAGCACCCGCTTGTCCCACCATGTCTTCTCGTTTTTACATTTTTACTTGTCACAGGGACAACTAAGGCAAACAAACAAAACAACAAAAAAATAAAAAAAGAGGCCGGGAGGCTTTTTTTGTCGGATTACCTCCAGTCGTTTTATTGCACTGAAAATGGTTCTCGGGCAGTTTCAGTGCAGCTGGAAGAGCAATATAAACGTAAAGCTTCCAAATCCGACAGGCTCAGTGTACCTACTTCGGACCTCAGGTCATTTTTTTATATGGTAGGCTTGGAGCAGCGGTAATTATTGGGAACAATTGTAATAAAAAGGAGCGGTCAATAGTACGACGCTCAAAAGCTGTATAACTATAACTTTATTGAATATTATTCTCATTCTCTCTCTTTGCCTTACATTTTTTTACTTTATTTTCCCGCCAATCGCTCAAGGATTGACTGAGAGACTTTCTGTTCGATTTCGTTTCCATTCGATCAGAAAATTGGCTCAGCCTTGTCTGCTTACTTTTCCACGTATAAAAATATATTAGAGATCCTAAATTTACGAAACTGCCACAGCATAATCCCTAATTTACTTGAAAAGTTACCTATTTAAACCAAAAAAGTGACTGAAAGCGACTAAGCATTCCACGTGAAATTTAACGAATTCAGGATAAATAAAAAATGATCTAATGAATTAAATAAAATTCGAGTGAATTTAAGAGAATCGAGAAAAATTAAGTGCATTGAGAAAATTTTAAAATCCAAAATGAATTTGCAAGAAACGAGAAAAATTATATGGAATTAATAAAAAATTCAAGGTACATTTTTGAAACATTATTTTTTTTAAACTACAAAAAAAAGTGCAATGAATTGAGAATTCGATGAAATTCATATGGAATCGAGATGAATTAAAAATAATTTAAGTGAGTAGAACAAAATTGTTGAAATCTAAAAAAAATTCTATTGAATTCAGATAAATGAGAGTGAATAGAATCAGTGTATAAAAATATAATTAAATCCATAAGAATTCAGGGTGAATTTAAAAGTCTTCAGGGCGAATTAAGAAACTAGAAAATCTAAACAAATCCGAATTCAGTGGATTTCTCAGGAATTTCAAAGAATTCAGGGTGAATTTAAAATAATTAGCAAAAATCGATAAAATCTAGAAATCTTCGGGTTTTCTGTTTTAATTTATTCAAAGAAGGGACTGAAGAGATATTTTTAACTCAAAAAGTGGATATATTTATCTTATAAATTTACTTTAAAATGAATCATTTACAAATGTAAAAAAACCGGCATAATATATTTAATGTACGCACAAAAAATGAAATTGTGAAATATTTGCTATGCCGGCATAGATTATTTTAGAATGCAAGATGCTTACAATGTTTAGCTTCCAAAAATAACTTTTCCTAAAGAAGTTGTAAAACGTTTAAGTAAAGGAATCCGGACCATTTTCAGGTAAACGAAAAAAGGACGCTAAAAAGTTACAAATTTTTTGTGCCCTCCATTCCGTAATAAAACTTTCTGTTCAAGGTCGCATACCTTTGTAAACATTTTTAGGACCTTTTTACGCACTTGTACTTTCTTCAAAAAACGAAAGTTCTAAATCTACATTTACGGAACGATGGCACGTTCCGCCAATTTAGTTCAGAATACTTATTTTCTTTTATATTTGCACACTGCCTAATTTTAATTGTGAAAAAAATGTTTTTCTGAAAAGTTAACACGGATTATGAACCAGTGAATTACTAATTGAGAAATGCACAGTTGTAAGATTTCATATAACAAATTTGAATGTCAATTTCAATATAAAGTCAAATTAGAGCTTCCAAGCTTGGAATTTAGAATTTAAATTTTCTTTGGATGCCACAAGAATTTATAACATACATTTTCTTTGATTGAATTTGCTTTTATTTAAAAGCTTCACAAATTAAAAGTATACAACATTTTTAACTGGAATGCTTTTAGGTAAAATTAGGAATACAAGCTAAAATGGATTCGATCCTACAAATAATTCCACAATTATAAAAAAGATGAAACGACATGAAACATACAATTAAAGAACAAACTGTAGGAAAGAGATAAGTTTCAATTTTGCAAAAGAAATATATACATTAGCACCATGTACTTACAATCTGAAAGGCATATAATTTTCTACTTTTTGTACTGAGGAAAAAACTCACTAACTCAATGAACTATCAGCTAAATAAGGATATTTCATTCAATTTAATTATAATTTTGCACACTCTGTGTTTTCCGAGCTTTAATGCAATTAAATATTAGAATGCAACACTTTTTTTTTTAATTTACGACATAACAAAAAGTTAGATTATTTGACAACTAAAACCTCTTTCACGTAATTGCAGGACGGATTGGCAAACGATTTCCGAGAGTGAAAACAGCCACGACCTTGATACCGTTCTTTTCTCGGCTTTAATCGCGCGAAAGTAATTAAGGCTATGGTTTAATAGACGCGCGAGAAACGGTGTTCGTTACACGGCGCACGCGGGAAAAATGAAAAACGTTAAAAGAATGGCACTTTATTGTGAAATGCAATGTGTTCTACAATCATCGCATCCACGTGCGCGAATGTGATAAAAGGCAAAGAATGTTATGGCACGCATGCCCAACGAGTGGAATAGTGGATACTGCACCTTTTTAATTGCAGTCCGTAAACTGCGTTATGAACAATCTACAGTATTTTCATCCCGTCAATTGCTTTGAGCGTGACGAAATTTCTCATATCTGTCAGCTCAATATGTGCTGTAACTACGTTCACCTTAAACAGCTCTACATTTTTGAAAATTGCTCGTAAAAGAAAAATCACATAAAAACACAGCTTACTTTATTGCGCAAAATACTCTCAAAATAGGGGAAATTGGGTGATTATTCACGAAAAAATATGAATTTTTAACCAGATACTTAAATTGTCAACCAAAAAGATAAATCAACAAGAGAAGTAATGTTCCTTTTCAACCCGAAAGTATGATTCTTCAATCAAGAAGATGAATTTTCTAAAAATGGAATAGTTATATTTTAAACTAAAGAGATAAATCTTCAACCAGAAGAATGAATTTATAACAAAGGAGTGTAACTTTCAACCAAGTAGTGGTTCAAAGAAGATGACTTTTCAATGAAACAGTTGAATTTTCGGCAAAATAACCTGTTTGGACTTGTCTTATGTGCGATAGAGGAAGCTGTGTTTATATAATTTTTCTTCTATAAGAAATTATCAAAAATATAGAGCTGTTTTGGCGGGGCCTTCGTAAAGTGATCGGAATGCGTTTCTTGTTTTCTCGCAATCGTTTCTCACGCAGAATGTATCATCGAAGCCGTGATTTTCCTCACTATTTTTATTCCTCTATAATGCACCCTGGGATTTATAATCCCGATCGTGGACGAATAGTGTAATGATTAATCAACGTTCGGATCAATCGTAGACCGCGGCAGAGGTTTATTGAAAGGGGTTCTTAGAATAGGCAATATAGGTATTTTGCTAGAACCTATCAGACTCGAGCTACACTGTACGAGGTTGAATTTTATTGTAGGTAGACATGCGATGGGAACATAGTGCACTGGCTGATATCGCGAGGATCGTTACAGATAATAATCTCAGGGCTCAATGTGTCTAGTGAATTAACTAATTGCTTGGTGATCAAGCAAGGCGCTTGATTTTTCACTCGATGATCTTGCAACCTGCATACCGCTTGTGGCGAATGGCATAAACGTTGGAAATACGTATTGCCGAACCGTGACGCTTGACGCTTCGTGTCCTGATCAAAGACAAAGAAATCGCTCGTTACCTATACGAGAAACTATTGTGAAATAAACGCCTTCTCTATTTCATGGCATGCAAGTTTCGGGAAAATGATTGCTTGAGAAAAATACTCATGCTTGAGTCTCTGCAATAAGGTTTCATCAATTTTTCGGGAGAACGTAACTAAGGCTTTAAGGCAGAGGAACCAAATGTGGATCAGTGGTATTTCTTGTGTAAATGTGGAAATGATATATTATACGGTTTATGCAAATAGTTCATTATATATTACACTACATATTTTCGATTAAAAAGTAGATAAACATATAAATCAAGAGAGTAGGGAAACAATGATCCACATTTGAATCCACGATCCACATTTGGTTTATCTGCTTTATATCATAATACAATTTAAAGTACAGCTGTTTAGAATAATAAAATTAGAAATAGAAATGAGGCTGATATAGCTCAAATCGAATAAAGCCGAGTTGCTTTCGTATTTGATGAGTTAACTATAATAGATAAGAAAAAACACTTTTACGTCAATGTTTCTATAGCAGGTTACACGGTCTAATATTTCGGGATTTTTCGTAAGAGTATACATATAGCGCTACACGGAAAAAGAATGAATAGTGAATCAAGAAAATAAGCTTAGGAATATTATGGATAATACAATATTTTCTTGATCTAAGAAAAGATTTCTTGTGCTAAGAAAATGTACCGGATTGAAGAAACTTGATTTTCTTTGTATGAATACATCTTCTTGGATCATGAAAATATTATATCGTCCGTAATCGTACCGATATGTTCTTGATTCAATGTTCTGGAATAGTTGAAAATGGGTTAGAGACTTACAGAACATTCCTTACTAGTTTAAGACAGTATGTTAATTAGCAAGAATTTGACATTTTCATTTTTTATCCCTCATAGTGAACAACAGCTGTATTAACAAATATAAAAAACGAAGAAGAATTGAAAGGTACGGGTTGCAATAACGGTATTCATCTTACTATTTTTTTACATTCTATTTATACATTTTAAAAATAATAGTGCCATTTATGCAACAAAAAAATTGATATAGCGACTTTTTTTAGTACCTCTTATATTGTTCTTTGAAAAAAATTTTCAAAAATGTTTAATTGAAGTTGAAATTGTTCTATAGAAAATTAATTGCGAATGGAGTTTTATAGTCAAAAACGGAGTTGTAAAAAGAAATAAGCAAATGTAAATAAAGTCTTTGGCGTGAAAATAAATCAAAATATAAATACTTACAAAAGGAGGGTAAATTGAGATACAGAAATGGTGGAATTACCAAAAATAATAAAAGCTGTAGATGTTAATATCCATGTCAGTAAATTGGTACTATCATTAAATGAGATATTTTATCTATTGAAGTATTAACACTCTTCATGAATGATATAGTGTCGGATAATAAGTACGAATTTATCAAACTATAATGCATAAATTGATTGCAGATTGAATTGCAAATAATGGAAATGAGTTCAATCTCTTATCATTGGATAAACAGACATTATTTATAAACATATATATGTCCAATGTAAATTCACTACTTGAAAGAACTAAAAATTATTCAAGATCTCCACGGAAAAGAAATTAGCATTGGATTAAGAAAATATTTTTGTTCTTTCAATATTATACGCTCAGAAAAAAATCTTCCTGAACAAAGAGAAACGGGTTTTTCGATGTACATACAAATTTCGTTGAATCAAACAAATTTTGGTTGATTTAACAAAATATTTGATTGATCCAACCAAATTTTTTGATTGAATCAATAACCAAATACTACATCTATTGACAGATTTGCTTAAAACAAGCAACAAATTTCTTTGGGCCAACCACATTCCATGGTTAAACAAACAAAAATTTTGTTGATTCAAGCAAATCGTTTTTTGAGTACACAAGAAACTATCTTTGGATGAATAATAATAATGAAACAAAATAATACAGGACACAGGAGGACGATCTACGAGGGAGGATTTAGTCCGAATATATTATTAAATGTTTTAGTGAACAATCATTGATCTTTTTACGAACTTCATTGCTGTAATATTCTGATATCAATTTCTATAAAAATAACAAATTATCCCGAAATTAAAACAAACAAATATTCAGTCTTTAATTTCAAAAAAGGAAATCATAACGAAATTTCAAAAAACCTCTTTTATATTTCGAATGTAATTTTTAAAAACAAAATAATTTATTATCAGATTCCTCGATAGATCCTAGAAAGTCTTGGGGTGAACCATATGATTAGTTCTAAAAATTTGATTCTGTTATAAACAGCATAAGATAAAATATTTGATTTACGCTTGAATTTTTTACTTCTATTGGCCGACATTTTTTAAAAATGTTTTCTAAACTAATTTCCTACTCTATCTCTAAACTTGACAATAGCCCAAATTGGTTTGAAACAACTTGTTATGTGCAAAAACATGAAAATTTGTTAATATTATATTCCAAATTTCTGCTGCAATCTTAGTTAATATACTTGAATTTGTTTTTTAAGCATAACTAATCATCCCAATATAAACTGTCAATATAAAACTGAGATATACAATAATTGAAAAAAACTGTGCTACATACAATTTTTGGATTCCTAAAGATTTATGTTCTTGAAATAGATTTACTGTTATTAAATATCGAAAAAAAACTCACCTTCGAAATTCAAAACAAGCTGCCAAGAAAGGTAAAAATCCGAGTATCTCTTCTTCCAATTGTCACAAGAAGTATTCCATTGTCACTCTTGTACTTGCACCTTTCCTCAACACCAATTGTCAATAATATTATAATATACTAACAATCCACACGAGTCATTCACAGTTTTCACACAAAAAAATCCTTGAAACACTCGTCTCTAATGAAAGTAAATGTCAAAAGCGCTATTAATCACGATGAGATCATCCAGAAAGTTCACAAAAATTGATGAAACAAGTCCCAAAAAATGGACCACTGTAGCCTCCAATCCTTGCCCTTGAAGAACTGATGAACCTCCAGTTGTGGTATCACGGGAAGGAAGCAGAAGAAACGGAAGGTGTCAATGCGACGATGACCGTTAGGTGAATGACTTTTTAGAAGCGATGGTGTCTTGCCCGTCCGATTGTTAAATCAGTCCCCACCTGAGCGCTAGTGATTTTGGTCTGTCAGTGTCGGGCATCCAGCGAATGGCACCTTCACTACTCTCGTGGGTCTCTTTTGCGCGCGCGCTCTCTCTAGTATGCACTTCTTAGGGGCCTTATGAATACTGTTCGTTGGATCGCGATGTAAGCGTGCGAGGGTCCATCCACAGTACAGGTGGGTCGCGGGTCCTGCGGGTCCTTCGGCAATAGTGGGGGTGAATCTGGTCTGATGTGGGACTTACCATCGAGGGCTCACTCCAATGGGTGGGGGTAGAGAGGAGGGGCCTCTCTCGCGCCCCTCTTTCTTTTCCCTCTCTTTTCACCGCATCATGATACTTGTTTTCCCACCACTAAGGCCCAGGTCTATGACATATTGAAAATCATCCGGTAATAATAATATTTATGTTTACTGTGAGCTTGTGCACTTGCGAGGGTTTAGGTTTTTAAATAGTGATATTTTTTCACTGGACAGCATTCTTGAATAAGTACATACTACCAAAAAAAGCCTGCTTATTACATGTTTCTTTTTTATTTTTTAAGAAGAAAATTAGAAACACAATATTAACAAGTCAATCTGTACAAAAATTTATTTTTGAATGAAAAAGGCTAAAAAACATTGTGAATCCAAAAATCAGTTGTTTTGAAAAAACACATTCAAAAAGTTCAATATATGCAAAAAGAATTGCATAGAAAGACCCCAAAATATGTTTCCAAACAACTTTGTAATCGGCTCATTAGAGACAAGTATATAACAAGAGGAAAAAAGAGGGAGAGAATGAATGTGTTTTTGCAAAACAACTGATTTTTGGATTCACAATGTTTTTTAGCCTTTTTGCTTCAAAAATAAATTTTTGTACAGATTGACTTGTTAATATTGTGTTTCTAATTTCTTCTTAAAAAATTTAACAAACAGAGACATTAAGCCATAGACCCTGATATTTGTTCTTTTGGGTTCGGATTTTAATGCCGTTCTCAGGGAATAGGTTTCTGGGTCAACCTTCAAACATGTTTCTTGTTTGAATTTCCTAATTATCAAATTGAAATATGCTTCAATGTAAAGTACTGCAAAATATAAGTATTAATCATAAATTTGAATAAATATTAAAATATGTAGATCGGCTTTCATACAATTTTAATTTGAATCGGCTTTCAGCAATCTGTAACTTTCATTTAAGGAAGGAGTCTCGAATAAACTGTCATAAATCAAGTGATTATTCCTAAAATATGCAAAAATATATACTACGAGTTTCAGAAAGTTTCATCAAGACACATTTTTTTTAATTCTGAAAAATTACTTGCTTTATGCCAATTTACTGAGACTCCCCCTTGAATAGAAGATTTTATCCCAGAAGGAATTAGAAGCAAAGAAAAAAAATTAATGAGTTAATGTGGGATTTGATATCATAAGATTTTCTTACAAGAAATACCAATATTCTGAATCTCACTGATGTCTTCCATTTTTTAGACTGATTCATTCTGAAAATTTACAAATGAAATTTTTTCAATTTACACGATTTGCAATTAAAAATTCTCCAATATTGAAGATTTAAAGAAGAAAACTCTTTCATTTTTAAGATGAATTATTAAACATTTCTTAATTTGGATGATTTCATTATAATGAATTTGGAAATCAAAAATCAAGGTTTCAATTCTAAATCTTCCAAATTTATGAAATTCCGAATGTAAAGAATTAAATTCAGGAATTTTTAATTGTAAAACGTCAATTGTCAAAATTAAAAACTCTATAATTTTAAAGATTGTCAATTCAAAGTTCTACCATTTTGAAAAGTTACAATTGAAAACGGTTCCATTCTACAGATGTATAAATAAAAATTTTTATGATTTTGAAGCTCAAAAGTCAAGGTTTGAATTTAAAATCTTCCAAATTGAAGAAATTTCGAATTTGAATCATGAAAATTGCATACTTTTTAATTGTAAATTATAAAAAAAAACTTTAAAATTGTATAGATTTACAATTCAAAGTTCTACAATTCAAAAGTCATGGTTTTAATTCGAAATCTTTCAAATTGAAGAAATTTCGAATGTAAATGGTGAAACTTAAAAAATCTTCAATTTGAAAGATTTGCAGTTTAAAGTTATGCAATTTTGAAGAACTATAATTTAAAACCTCCTCAAATTTTACTATTTGTAATTTAAAATACTTCAATTTTGAAGTTTTAAAATTGAGAACTTTAATTTGAAATGTTGTAGAAATTGTTGATGTAAGTTATGTATGAATGAGAAAATTTAATTTGGATGATTTTGGGAATCAAAAGTCAAGTTTTTGATTCTAAATCTTTCAAATAGAAGAAATTTTGTACGTAAATCATTAAAATTACAGAAATTTTTTATTGTAAATTTTTCAAATTAAAAACTATGCAATTTTACAGATTTACAATTTAAATTTCTGCAATTTTAAAGAAATAAAATTGAAAATTCTTAAATTTGTAAAAAAATAGATTACAAATTATTCAGTTCTGAAGATTTATATTTTAAAGGTATATAATTTGAAACATTTTTTTTTTCGAATAATTCCAGTTTGAAGATTTACAATTGAAATTTGTTGAAGTTTCACGATTTGCAATTTAAAATTCTGCAATTTTGAAAATATAAAACTAAAAACTCTGTAATCTTTAAGATTTGTAAATAAATATTCGAAAGTTTGGATAATTTTGATGGATTTGGAAATCAGAATCAAGGCTTGAATTCTAAATCTTCAAAATTGAAGAAATTTCAATTGTCAAACATGAAAATAATTTTCAATTGTAAATTTTCAAAATTAAAAGATCTTCAATTTTAAAGGTGTAAAATTTAAAGTTCTACAATTTTGAAGAATTTTGATTGAAAATGATGGAATTTTGAAATTGAGGAATTGCAATTTCTTTAATTTTCACGATATTCATTTTCAAATTTTTTCATTTTTAAGATTTACAATTAAAGAGTCTTGAATATTTAATGTGTATAATAGAAAATGATGCAATTTTGAATGCTTCTCTAGTAGATTTGCATCTTCAATGGTTTTATTTTTGATTTTACTCTGCCTATTGAAGCTCTTGCGTTACCATTTCTTTAAAATTCTTTTGTTTTCAGATACTGCCATAGAATAAAGTGACAGTTGACGTGTACAAATTGATTTCTTCAAGATTCTTTATTTTAGTTTTATTTAAAAAATTTTATTGCCGTAACTCAAGGTATCGAGACCAAAATATCGGAAAAAAGTTCTATGCATTTCCCAAAATTTGTCTCGTTCATTCAAAACTGAATTGAAAAGAAAAGCATTCAAAGTGGAAAAATGGTATTAAAACGGTTTTAAATTATATCAGCACTTTGAAACTCGATTACTCTTTAAAAAAAGAGCGACAATCTTTTTTTAAATCCGTTGAAAATATTTTGAAATTCCGTGTTGAGTGACACCTAATAGGGATATTTCTTATCTTCTGAGGAGAATATACTGCTGTGAGAGGTTTAAAAATAATGACAGAATTTCTCGAATTTTGTACCTCGACTTCAACTCATGCTGTGACCTAGGAAAGTTGTAGCAAAAATCTAAAATTCATACCACACAGTCTTTGAAGTCTTATCTTCAATTCAAGCCAATAAAACTTGAGAAATCTGCATGGATTCTCGAGATACTACTAAAAATGTCCTAGTCTCAAATGTCAAATTTCAGTAGTCGATTACCGCTGTCGGCCGCAAAATCCGTGATCGAGGAGAATTTCTGAGATTTTGAAAAAAAACTGCCATTGACGGGACGTAATCTTTGGAATTCTATCTTTAATTTAAACACAAAAAATGTCAAAAATCTTCACGGGTTCCCTATTTATGACTACAAATTTCCAAGCGTGTCTGCGTCAAGTTTCAGTCGGCGTAACCAGCCAGGCCAGCCAACAGCTGCAGTGATCGCCCACTAGCTGAAACTCGACTCATTGTCAAACGCGCTTGGACATTTTTAGTCATATCTCGAGAAACCATGAACTTTATGAAAGTCTTATAGGCTTCAATTAAAAATAATACTTCAAAAACGGTGTGGTATAAATTTCATATTTTTTCTACAACTTTCCTAGGTCTTGCAACAAGTTGAAATCGAGGTAAAAAATTCGAGAAATTCTCAATTTTTCTTTTAAACTTCTCACATGGTGAGGTGAATGTCCCAGTAATCGTGAAACTTAGTTATAATTTTAGTATATTGTTAAAAAACTATGTTATAATTAACATTTAATGATGAAATCCACTTATCTTTATCATTTTAGCAAATAGGAATTGCATTCATTCAAATTAAATGAAAAGCAAAAAAATCGGCATCGATTACTGGGACTAAGGTGACGATTACTGGGATTTTTACCTCATATTATCTTCAAAAGGTCAAAAGTATTTTTATCCGGGGTGATTTGCGCAGAATTTTATAAACTTTCTAACGGGTTTTCAAAAGTAATGTATGTCGCTATATTTTTTGCTTTACATATTCGAATCGAGAGGCTGTACTTCCATAAACAAATGAGATTATATCGTCCAGCTCGAATAAACTAGTCTGGAGCAACCTGGAGTGAATGTGCTCATTGTTCAATGTTTATAATTTATGCCCTGCAGACCTTTTGTGCCAGACGAGAAATTCGTCATCATACCTCAGTTATTCGATTCCGGTTTCCAGTTTCTGTCTCTCAATTGGTAATAAGATCGCCATTTCCGGGTCCGACGCGCTCTCAACATTTGTATCGAAAATGGATTTATTCCATAAAAAGTACATAAAAAACGCTTCGCATTTGACCGGTTAACTGTTTAAGCAATTCGAATAATTTGCACGTTTGTAGTTGATATTTCTATAAAAAAAAATATAAATATAAAAAATCAAAGCAGTTAAATTCGACCAAGATAGATCTATTTGCAACTAAACTTTCAATAGTTGAATCCTTAACTGAAACAGATTAATTTTCAAGCAAACATTTATAATAAATTTTTAACGAAAAGATGAAATTTCGACGAAAAGTGTTGAATTTTCAACCAAGAAATATTTTTAAATGAAGAAAGAAACAAAATGTCCACAAAGCAGTTGAGTTTTCAACTAAATAGGATAACTTTTTCATAAAATTTTTGAATTTTTATTAAAATAATTTAATTTTCAACCAATCCGTTGCATTTTTAACAAAAAAGAAAGCATTTTTGCCCAAATAGATGAATTTTTTAAAAGTAGTTGAATTTTCAACCAAAAAATAGTTTTCAGTCAAAAAAGGAAAAAAATTCAACTGAATTGTTGAATCTTCCATAGAAAGTTATTTTTCAACCAAATAATTGAATTTTCAACCCAAAAAGACGAATTTTCACCAAAATAATTAAATTTTCAAGCACATAGTAAAATTTTGAACCAAAAAATATGAACTCTCAACGAAAAATATAATAGTAGACTATCCAACGAAAAAGAATAGCCCAAAAAATAGTTGAATTTTCTTGTTGGGCTCTTTTAATTCATTTCGCGTTTAAATGGAAAAACGAGATAAACGGGAAAAGAGTCGAATAGACGAAAGACTGTGAAGCCTGCGATAACTAAATAAAAAGTTTGATAATTTATAAATCAAATAATAATAGTTCAAATAAATATTAGAGTTTATTTTTAATATATCAAAATATAATTTGTTAATACAAAAATTATCAAAAATATTATTTACAATTTAGTTACAAATTTTAAAGTAGTAGTAATTTTTGTCAATCTTTCAATATTGATATTTTTTGAAATCAGTATTATATAATGAAAACAAAAATTTATTTTATTTTAATTGCAATCCGCAGTCAAGCCTGGAAAGAACTTTTTTTATTAAACTTTTTTAATCTCAATTCAACAATACTTTTGCTGGGAAAAAGACATTTGTTTTATTTTTAAATAGTGATTTCAATTTTACAGAGTATTTGTTTGCTCGATTGAAAAATTACCATTTTATTGGTTATATAGTTTTGTACTGCCACCCTTCTTTTTCTTTTTTTTTAGAACATTTTTTGAAATTATAAAAAAACAGAGATATACCCAATAAACACAGACCGTGAATTCATAAAAATTCAAGTGAATTGGAACAAATTCCTAAGGATTCAAGGTGAGTTCAAAAGACTTCGGGATGAAGTAATCAAAAATATAACTATATTATCAATTATATCATTATATCAATAAAATTCATTAAATTGAGTGAATTTAGAAGAATTCAAATAAATTCAAAAAATGAATAGAATTCTGTAAAATTTAATAATATTTCTTGAAATCCTGGAAAATTTATTTAAATACCTTGAATTCTTATAAAAGCACTTGGAATCTTTTAAATTATCCTAAAACCTTATAGTCCCATATTTTTTGATTTTCTAGGAAATTCTTCAAACCCCCATGAATTTTTAAAATAAATTTCTTTATAATCATAAAATCCTTAATCATTAAAATCCTTGGAATTCCCTTGAAATTTATTAAATCTCTTAAAAATGCCTTAAAAATACCTATTGAAATCTCTTGAAACACTCGAAAATTTCATATCCTTCAACTTTTTTGGAATCGCTTCAAACTTTTTAAAGCTCTTGGAAATTCCATGCAGTTTTAAAACTGTCCTAAAATCTTCAAAATCCTTTGGCATACCTTCAAATCATTGTCATTTATTAAAAGATCCTTGGAATGTTTCAAATTACCCTAACTATTTCAAATCTGTTTGAAATCTTTTGAAACCCATTGAAATTTTTAAAGCTCTTGTAAATTCCATGGAATTTTTAAAAATACTCTAAAAATTTTCAAACCCGTTGAAATCCATTCAGATTACTGAAAATTATTAAAAATTTCTTGAAATATTTTAAAATACCCTGAAATATTTCGAAAGAATTTTGGAAAATTCATTAATATAGGATTATAGGTATAGACCTGAATTAAATAATGGGTTAATTTACTAAAAGAAAAGTGACTAAAGTAATCATTTTATTTTTAAACGTGACTATAACGACTTTATCTTAAAAAAGTGACAAAAAAGTGATTTGAGAAAAAAGTGACTAAATGTGACTGTGTGGCAGCCCTGATTATTCTTGACAAGGAATTCTCTGATTTTTGTTATTTTTTCAAAATCCCTGCCTTTACCCTGTTTTCTTGGTTTTCCCTGACCTGCGGTCACCCTGATTCAGATCCTGTTGAATTCTGATGATAATGGGTTTCAAATGAAAATCTGAATTTCGTTTTTCGTTTCAAAAATGAAGTGATTGCTTATTCACTTATATAAAATTATATTATTTTTATTAATTCAAACTTTCTTTTTTATTTGAAGGCCTTAAAACTGTGCATTTAAAAATTAGAATTATATACATCATTCTCAATTTTCATTTGTATTACCTCTTCATTTGTAATAGAATGTTTTCTGCACTAGAAATAAATAATTTTGATATTACTGTCTTCCAATTTTTATTGTTAAATTACCAATTAGTTTCAACTCTAATATACATTATACAACATAAATCAATGATGTGGTAAAATTTTTTTTTTTTCAAGATCTCACCCCCTCATTTTATGTTTCTTAGTGAAAAAAGCTTTCCTAATTTTGTAAAATTTAAAAAAAATTGAGGTAGGTCTCGGCCCCGAAACTCTAAAAATTTAATAATTTGTTCAATTTCGGAATTAATCGTAAATGTTTTGTAGAGATGATGTAAAATAGTTTCACGTACAATTTCAACGCAAAAAATATAATTTTTTGAATAAATACACTTCAAAATTTGCTATAAGTCATCCCTTAGAATACTAGCATTCAATTTTTAAGTATTTCTTCTGAATATTGTGAAATTGTAATAAAAATTTTAAGGGAAAATGATAAACAAATGTAGACAGAGAGTAACTTAGCCTGTATGAACAAAAAAGATTTAAATATGCGAAAATGTCACCTGGTCCCTGACTACATTTTCCCAAAGTAGAATACTTATAACGGCTGTATACAATAATATACTAATATAAGATAATATTTTTAAATCATAAAAAATTAGAATTTTTTTTACAAAATAACACAAAATGGAGGTGTGAGATTTGAAAAAAAAAATGGAAAAATTCTCTTCTTTTGCAGAACTTTAATAAATCATAGAAAAATTCAAATCGACCCATGTTTTCTATAACACGCATTGCATACAATTTGATTCGCAATAACATCTGCAGAACTATCATGATATGTATGTTTATATACAATATATATCACACCATAGAGCAATATCACTCAAGAAATCATCGAGTGCTTTGCCAGATGAGATGAGAGTGTTTGCGTATCGAAGAGGCGAGAGGGTAGGTAGGTATAATAATACCTTTTGTAATGCAGCCTGATGTGAGAAAATTGTGCGCTTACTTGTGTAACAAGTTAATCACAAAGATCGAGAATAATCACATCACAGGAGTCGATTTGCAATTGGAAAAATCGTCCTCTTGGGCAACGACGCTTCACGCGCCTTTTCATTTGCATAGGGAAGAGTAGTCCGGTTTGATGGCTGAGAAAGCTGTTGGTATTCCAGGCGAAGCGAACCCTGCGGCGTGGACTAGGAAAGTTTCTTTGGTTTTTGTCAATTGAAGAATACACGGATCTACCAAGGAGAAAACGATCCGAATCGTGAGAAGCTTGTCAACAACTTTTATTATAATTTTTAGTCGAATTATTTACGTTCCAAGATCAAAAATCACATATTTTAAAATATATATTACATTGTCAAAGTTATTGGCTTCCATTCACCTAAAAATTTTTTTTTATTATAGAATCTGGTATTACGTGACTCATTCCATAATATCGTGTGCACTGATTATTTTAAATTTACCCCGTAGGAGAGAAAAAATATGCAAAAATGTCACCCGGTCCCTGACTGCATTTTCTCATTGAAGAAGACCATTCAGCAGGTGAGTTCATCAAACAAATATTGTTTATCATAAACTCTATTTATCGTTACAATGTTTTATGGATACCAAGTAGGTAAGTAACATTAACCTACGGAATTACATTTTTTCGTTCATTATTTTGTCACCCCGTCTCGCAATTATTTTCATGGATGTGAGTGAATCATTTGTAATTTAGCGCGTACGAAAGAAAAATGATTTAAATATGCGAAAATGTCAGCCAATTCCTGATTACATTTTTCCAAAACACAACATTTATAACTGAAGTATAAAAATTTGTTTTTAAATGTCCTCGCAACTGAATGTTACCCGGTTGCACACATTTTCGAGCACATTTTCTCATTGAAGAAGACCATTCACCAGGTTAGTTCATCAATAAAAAATTGTTTATCATAAGCTTTGGCTATATCGTTAAAATGTTTCATCCATACAAAGTAGGTAAGTCAAATTAACCCATTGAAATACATTTTTTCGGATATTATTTTGTCACTCTGATACGCAATTATTTTCATGGATGTGTGGGTGAAAATAAAAACAAGTACAATCGATTTTTTTCAGTGTATGCTACATCAGAGTAAACATTTTTTTCTTAATTTTCTTGCTCTCACCCTCCAAATTTGTCCAAATGCAAAAAATTAATTATTTTTTTCTTCTGAAAAAAATGAGTGATTTGGAGGTTTCGCAAAAAAAAAAAAAACTTTTTTTACATTTTTTACCCTCAACATATTTCTTCGCACTTATTATCCACATAATACAAGGAAAAAATATTATTTTTTAAGTTTCATCCCCATAAGTCACAGGGTCCCAAAAAACCTCCATGCATATGTGAAAAATGGGGTTTTGCGAATTTTTTGGTTTTTTTGCTGTTGGTTTTAATATAAATTGTTTCTAATATATATAGTATTATTTTCTTCTGATAATGAAATGATTTAAAAAATTGTTTTAAACATATATAGGTGTATAGTTCAAATTTTCAGTTGAAACAAAGAAATCATTATTCAATGTCATTAAAAATATTGTTTAAACAATTTTTAAATTGTTCATAACAATATATTGTCAGAACAACACAAAATCGTTGGTTTTTTCTTAAATTCACATTTTTGTTAACTTTTCACTTGAAGTGGGGTAATAATTAATCCAACTTAACAAAAATAATTGTTTAAAAAAATTATTATTATTTATAACAATATTCTTTTAGAATAATGCTAGAAAGTTACGATTTTTCTGCAACTTCCATCTTTTTGTCAACTTTTTAGTTATAGTGAGGTAATAATTAATTAAAGTTAACAAATCATTTGCTTAGGCCACAGAGTAATGCTAGAACGTTTTTTTTTCCTGAAATTTTCATCCTTTTTCAACTTTTTACATAAAGTAAGTATATAATTATTCGAAGTTAACAATTTGTTCTCAAACTTCCAACCTTTTTTTTAGCTTTGCACTTAGGTCTTAGAGTGCGGTAATACTTAATCAGGCCTGATAAACTTAATTGTTTGAACAATTGATTATTATTTATAACAATATTATTTTTAAATAATGCTAGAAAGATACGTTTTTAATACAATTTTCAATCATTTTTCAACTTTTCAATCTTTTTCAACTTTTCACTTAGGGTGGAGTAATAATTAATCAAAGTTAACAAAAATAATTGTTTGAACAGTTTATTTTTATTTCAAAAATATTCTCTTAGATTTTGTTTAAACTATTTATTATTGTTTATAACTATCTTTTTTTAGACTAATGCTAGAAAGTGTCAGTTTTTTCGTAAATTTCCAACTTTTCCTTCGCTTCGTAGTTAATTGTTATAAACAAATCATAAATAAGCATCAAAGATAATCATTTTGTTGAATAACTTTTTTTTCCGTAAATATTTATTTTGTGAAATGAAAACCTAAAAATTATTCATTTACCACTCATTTTTCAATAGACTTTATAGCAATTAATCATTTGATTAAGACCTCTTTAATTTATTGTTATATAAAGAAATTAAAGAGGTACATACATGTATATTATCATCGATGACAACTTGTCTTCTCCAGGGAATGGGAACGGGAGGGGAGATAGTAAAAAGTGGACTCATCTAAATTTTTATATTAGGCTGTGCAATAAACTTCCGTGTTGTAAATCAAAAGAAAATTTTTGCAGGTTATTTACTGACCTATTCCTCCATCCTACGTAATATTCTACCATTACTCTAAGCGAAGATACTTATAAACAATAATTAATTGTTTAAATAATTACGTATCTTAATGTTAGCTTTGATTATTTATTGAGGGACTAGTAGAATACTTATAACGGTTGTATACAATAATATACTAATATAATATAATATAATATTTTTGAATCTTTATTCAATAAATAGCTTTGATTATTTATTGAGGGACAACTCGACATGCCTATTTTTGACAACTGTGTCCAAAATTTGCAAAAACGTCTTTTTTCTTATGGGCAATACGTGTTAAACTTCATGCGGTTTGCGGAACCTATATAACTGTCAATTTTTTCAACAATGAAAAATTCTTATTATTTTTTTTCAAATTTGAACAAATTAGGACGTAAGGAATTCCAAATTATGAATTCATAAGTGTAATTTTTTCAAACAAAATTGAAATGTCCAATTTCCTCATTATTTTCTACAGTCGAATTCAAAAAAATTTCAACTCGTGCCCGGATTCTAATTATTCTAATAATAATACACTGCAACTTGGGTTTAAGCAGTCCGGATTTACGTCGTTCCGAGAATAAAAGTCGCGTAAGATTTTCGGTGCGCGGAGCGTGGAGGCGCTGCTCAGTCAAGCGTCACAAACAACAAGAGGGCCGCACTCTCCGCGTGGTCTGGATTTACGATCAAGGCCATTACAAGCCATGCCCGAAACCATTCCTAATTCCAAGTTTCAGTGTAATAATAAGAACAATAATAAGTGAACTTTTTCCAAACATAATTAAAATGTTCAATTTCCCCATCCTTTTCTGTAATCGAATTCAACAAAATTTCAGCTCGTGCCCGAATTCTAATTATTCTAGATCTGGTAGTGAAGGCAGAAGGCAAAGTGCGTTTAATATCATGTGGAAAGGTCAGGATACGACCGAGCAATAATTACTTACGATTCTCATGTCTATATAGGATCAGAGCGCTTCGTTAGGCCCCCGGGCAAAATCGTAATTAACTAATTGTAAGTACGCCTGCACACAGTTACCCAGACACGGATGTTAGAAATACAATGGGCACATTAATTTCAGTCTATACAAATATGGCGTTACAGTGTGTTAAGTGTTAACCGCAGGTCGAAAATCTAGAAAGTATAATATTTCTGACAGCTATCGTAGAATAGATTAGAACATAATATAAGAAAGGATGTATTGAGGTTATGATTTAATGTTCTGCTACTTACAAGTACATCACTATTAAACTCGAGTTTATCATGATTTTCACCCTTGTATGATACGTAAATCGACGTAAAGTAACACGGTCGGCTTCGATGGAACTCAATCCAAAAGATCTTGGCTCTTGCACCTTCCGGGTTTTTTATCTTCTCATTACAATACCAAAATTATCATCATAAAAAAAATAGTTAGAGCAGTTTTTGAAAAAGGGAGCGTCCACATATTACGTGAAACTTTGAGGGGGAGGGGGATCTGCCTTAACGTCACAAAGTGTCACATAGGAGGGGGGTCGAAAAGGTTTTAAATGTGACACTTCTCTGATCAAAACATAAAATTTAAATCCGTGTCGATACCAAAAAGATAAATTTGTTTAGAAGACAGTTGAATTTTCAACCCGAAAATTTGAATTTTCGACAAAAAAGTACATTTTCATTCAAGAGAGGTGAATTTTCAATCAAGAAAGATGACATTTCTACCATAAAAGATGAATTTTTTATCCCAAAGTATACATTTTCAACAAAACAGTTGAATTTTCGACTAAAAAAGATAAATTTCACAAAATAGTTGAATATACAACAAGATAATTTATTTTTCAACAAAATTGTTAAATTTTTTACCAAATAGCTGAATTTTCAACTAAAAAAGTTATGTTTTCAACCAAAAATAGAAAAGTTAAATTTTCATTTGAAAAAAATGAACTGCCGCTATAACAAAATAGTCTAATCCTTAACCAAAATTTTGAATTTGAAATAGTTAGAAAAATTCATTTTTAACCAAAAATTAAACGAATTTAGAACAATGGACTGAATTAATATAGATCCTAGTAAGAAAATCCAACTATTTTTTGTTAAAAGGATATTTTCTTTATATTGAATCGTCTACTATTATACTTTTGGTTCAGAATTCATCTCGTTTAGTGGAAAATTCTACTATTTGGATGAAAATTTCATTATTTTGTTGAGAATGTAACACCTTTGTTAAAAAGTCATCTTTTTTGTTTAAAAATTCAACTACTTATTTGAAAATTCATGTATTTTTGTATAATTTGTCTTTTTGGTAAAAAATTCTTTGACCAAAAAGGCGTAATATACAATTTTTTTTTTTGGTCAAAAAATAAACTTTTTGGATAAAAATGCAACTACTTGTTTGAATTTTGAACACATTTTTTTTAAATCAATTTTTTTTTTATTTATTATCATTTTAGATGAAAATAACCAAAATATTGGTCGAAGATTGATACCTTGAATCTAAAATTAACCTTGTTGGTTGAAAATTCAACCATCTGTTTTAATTTTCAACACTTTTCTTCAAAATTCATTTTTTTTTCTTGGTGTTTCATCATTTTAGATGAAAATAACCAAAATATTGGTTGAAGATTGCTATCCTAAATGGAAAATTGATCTTTTCTGGTTGAAAATTGAGGTATTTTGTTAAAAATTAGTCTTTTTTTATTAAAAATCTTTTTTGGTTGAAATATTACCTGTTTCTTTGGGAATTAATTTTTTGGTCGAAAAATCATCTAGTTGATTTAAATTTAAACTACTTTGTAAAAAATTCATTTTTTTGGTTGGAAATTCATAATTTTAGTTGGAAATTCAACTATATTATCGTAAATTAACTTTTTTATTGAAAATTTATATTATCGGTAGAAAATTAAACTGCTTTGTAGAAAATTCAGCTTTTTGGCTAAGAAATTCCACAGTTTGGTAGAAAATGAAACTATTTAATTAAAAATTTAACTATTTTGTTGGCAATTCGTTTTTTTTGTGTTAATAATGATTTTTTTTAGGTAGTGTTTATAAGTCCGAACACAGGCCACGCCCCTTTCCCTTTTCCAGGTCCCCCTTCCCCTGGACAAATCCGTACGTTTAGACTCCACCCTGTGATAAACTTAGGTAAACGTACGGACTGTCCGGACGTTTAGACTCGGCCTTTTTTTAATATGAAAATTCGTCAATTTGTGTAGAAAATTAATCTTGTTTGTCGAAAATTCATCAGTTTGGTTGAAGATTCAACATTTTGCAAGAAATTCTCCTTTTTTTAGTTAAATTCAACTAGGTGAAAATTCGTTTTTTCGGATTAAACTGTTGACTTTAATCATTAAAGTCAACTGTATTCTGAAAAATTCGACTTTTCAGCTCGAATTGGTTGTAATTTTTTGGAAAATTTGTCATTTTTCGCTGAATTCAAGTAACGAATTAGTACGAAAATTCAACTGTTTTGTTCAAAGTTCATTCTTTTGGATTAAAAATTGATCTCTGTTGTCTAAAAATGAATTTCATCTTTGAAATTCTACTTTTTGGGTAGAAAATTCAACTGTCTTTTTAACTTGAAAATTAAATTATTTTGTTAAACATTCTCCTTCTTCAGTTCAATTCAACTGGTTGAAAATTCGTTTTTCCGGTTTGAAGTCAAGTTTTTTCTAAAACATTCGACGTTTTAATTTGAATTTGTAGACATTTTTTTGAAAAGACGTTTACTTGGGTAGAAAATTAATCTTCTTTGTTAAAAGTTCATACTTTTGAATTAAAAATTCATCGCTCTTGACTAAAAATTAACTTTATTTTCGAGAATTCAAGTAGCTAATTCAACTGTATTATAGAATTTCGTCTTTTTGGATCGAAAATTTAACTATTTGGTTGAAAAAGCAACTGCTAAATTTTTTTGTCAAGACGGATTCAAATTTTATTTTTTAATCCCCCTCCTATGTGACACTGTGTGACGTTAGCCCCCCCCCCCCCTCAGAGTGTGTCTCTTAATATGTAGACTCTCCCATGTGTTAAATATAATTTTAAAATGGTGTATTGTAATCTTTTAAGCTATCATTATAAACAAGTGCAAATACAAATACAAATAGAAACCTCACATAAAAAGCTTACTCGTTTGAGAAAATATATTATCTAAGATGGAATCTAAATGCCTATTATTTCAAGGCCCAAATATTATTCTTTAAAATTCGAAATTACGATAGCTATACCTATATTTAGCCTCTTTGCAAATAATATTTTTAATCCGCTCTACTTCTTCCTCTGAAAATATAAGGATTAGGTCATTAGGGGGAAGTACGCTAGTTTTATGGTAAATAGTATAATCTATAATGGATCCTTCGAAAGTGAGTGTCTCCGTCTCGTCTGGACCAGGGGCGATAATCCCTTACACAAGGGCGGGGAAAAGGTCCCAGCATAGGAAGCGCCATGGATTATGGTCAGAACGGAAAAGGACGTAGGCAGACGTAAAGGTGTCATAAAGCGATAATTTTGTCTATACAGATCGCTTAATCGGGCTTTGGGTTTTATTGGCCAAGTTTCCTTAAATTAAAAAAGAGACCCTCGTGGGATTAAAATAGTCGTAAAGCGTTTGCAGTTTCCACCAAAATGGTTTTATTTTTATGGGTCCCTTTACAATAGGCAAAACGGGTGTACCTTGTACCTTTTTGGAGAGAATTGGGGCAAATCTGGTTTTAAGTAAAAAAAAGTAGGCTCTAAATTCAAAGCCTGCCGATGCTCCCAATCATAAAATAATAAATTTTTCGGTACCGCTTTTTTTTTCTCGAAGAGCGTTTTTTTCTTTTATGAGTTTCCTTTTCGTTCTAGTTTTTATACCTAAGGTCTTGAGGAAAGGACGTTTTTTTGGAGTTATTACTTTATTTCATGGGCAGCTATACAGTTAGGAAAATAATTTTTTACACCGTACCCCAATTCATTGCTCTTCGGCATTTTTTGAGTTTAGGGTCCAGAAGGAAATTAAAAAGAAAGCAAAGCGCAGTACAAGTTAAATTATATAGTGCAGTAAAGGAAAAAAAATATTGAGGAGTTTTTAAAAGTTGTTTTGAAATTGTATATTTTTTTTCGAGTGGGTCAATTGAAGTGAGTGAGGAAATAGTTTTGAACTAAAGTGAAAAATGAAAACTGCAATAGAAACTGAACTGAATATCTTTAAATACATTTATCCTTATCAGGAATTCGTGATGTTTTGAAACATTGATAAAAAAGTCTTTTTTTATTGAATCTCTGTCTTGAATAATTTTTTTAATAGTTCAGTTTTGAAGATTTATAACTGAAATTTCTTTAGTTTTAAAGATGTATAAATATAAATGTTGAAATTTTTTCGATTTTGATGATTTTGAGGATTAAAAAAAAATTTGAATTCTCAATCTTCCAAATTGAAAAGATTCCTACCGAAGATCACCAAAATCATAGCATTTTGAAATGCAATACTTTAAATTCGCATAATTATGAATTGTAAATTGTCAAAATTAAAGACTCTTCAATTTTAAAGACTTACAATGCAAAGTTCTACAATTTTGAAGAGTTACAATTCCAAACTTGAATTTTAAAGATACAAAAATAAAAATGATTGAATTTTGATGATTTTAAAGATGAAAAGTACAATTTTCAATTCTAAATCATCCAAATTAAAAAATTTATAAATGTAAATCATAAAAAGTACAGAATTTTTAATTGTAAAACTTAAAACTTGCATAACTATTGATTGTAAATTTTCAAAATTGAAAACTTCAATTTTAAACGTTCTTTATTTTTAAAAATACAGAATTGCAAATTATTCAATTTTCAAGACTTATATCTTGAAGGTATTTAATTTTGAACGCTTTTTTATTGTCAATTTTGAAGATTTAAAATTAAAAACTATTTAATTTTTAAGAAATATAAATGGAAGTTCTTATAAATTTTGATTATTTTGAAGATTAAAGGTCAAATTTTTAATCCTCAATCTTCCAAATTGAAGAAATTTCGAATGGAAATGATCAAAATTACAGCATTTCGGAATCAAAACCTTCAAACTTGCAGAATTCTTAATTATAAATTTTCAAAATCAAAAACTCTTCAATTTTAAAGATTTACAATGCAAAGTTGTACAATTTTGAAGATTCACAATTTAAAAATTTTTAGTTATAAAGATGCAAAAATAAAAATTCTTAAATTTTGATGATTTTGAAGATAACGGCCACTGTTGCAGCTGAGCAACGTTCACTATTTTCGACTTTCGTAATTTTCAGATAACGAGCTTGGAATTCTGCAAAATAAATTCGTGGATCAGATCAAAGTAGACTATTATGCATCTCGCAAGGTGGTTCCGAGTTATCGTATATATAGAAACCGAGAAAATGATAAAAAATTTTTTAAAAATTTGCAAAAATCGAGCAGAAGGTAATCACACATTATTCCTGATTTTTTTCAGTATAAAGGCCAACAAAATTTTTAATTGTAAAATTTAAAACTCAAAAATAAAAAACCTTAAATCTTAAATATTTACATAAAATTCAAAGTTTTAGAATGTTGAAAACTTAGCAATGAATATTCTTGAATTTTGAAAATATATAAATGCAAATTCTTCAATTTTCAAGATTTATATTTTAAAGGTATTTAATTTTCAGGGTTTTTTATGGTTCAATTTTGAAGATTCAAAATTGAAAACTCTTCAATTTAAAAAATGAAAAAATAAAACTTCTCAAATTTTCATGATTTTGAAGATTAAGTGTCAAGCTTTTAATTCCAAATCATAAAAATTGAAGAAGTTCCAAATGTTAATCATAAAATTTACAGAATCTTCAATTATAAAATTTGTATAATTTTCAATTGTTATGTTTCAAAATTAAATACTCTTCAATTTTAAACGTTTACAATTTAGATTTTATGAATTTTGAAGAATGTAAATTGAAAATTCCTGAATTTTGAAAATATGGAATTGCATATATTCAATTTTCAAGATTTATATTTTAAAGGTATGTAATGTGGAACGTTTTTCTAAAGGTCCAAATTTAAGGATTCAAAATTGAAAAGTTTTTAATTTTGAAGGTGCAAAAATGAAAAATATTAAATTTTCATGATTTTGAAGATGAAATGAGAAGTTTTCAATTCCAAATCATTCAATTTGCAGAAATTTTAAATTCAAAGTTTTCAAATTTTTAAGAGCAAAAATGGAAATTCTAGAATTTTGGAAAAATTTCAGTTTTGGAGATTTACAATCTATAATGAAGAATGATGCAATTTTGAATGCTTTTTTTAGAAAAGTTTAATTTTAAATATTAAAAAATAAAAAAGTCACTTTGCGGCAAGTCAAAAAAATAATGTAGTTCACATGTAAAATAGTCGCGTTTACGATTTCCCTTGCACAAGTTATTATTTCGAATAGTAAAATTCATTAAATTCCACGAAAAAAGAGCCATTTACTAAACAATGAACAGTATTTCTTTAATTCAAAATATAAGATTTCATGCAATTTTTATTAATAATGATACTATTATTAATTAATTCCTTATTTAGTTTATATAAATGATTTTTAATGATTTTTTTAGTTCATGATTATTTAATTCATTAGATCTTTCTTTATCAATAATAATTATCAATATTATGAAAATAACTATAATTGACCCAATTTTAAACTAAAAATTAAACGTTTACCTGCGTAAGATGAAAAAGAATGAACTTAAAAGACTTTTTAAATATATGACATAAAATCATTATTCTTATTATTTTGTGAAACTATATTTCATCAGTTAGATGAAAAAAAATCCGCCCGCTTCGCGGGCACATTCTCATAGCGCGCTTCGCGCGCGGCTCGCTTCGCTCGCAAGTTTCAGCGCGCCTAGGGCGCGCACCTGTTGGATCTCGCGCTTCGCGCTCGATTGGGTATTCATCTCGCGCTTCGCGCTCGATAATGTATTCACCTCGCGCTGCTACTCTCTTAAAGCTTCATCGTTATGACCTGCTTTTGGTTTAATTATGTCAGTTTTACATAAAAAGAAGAACTAATTTACTTAAGGTTCTATCGACCTTAAGGAACACATTCTCATCACGACACTCGCGCTTCGCGCTCGATATTTCGTTTGATCATCATGTGAACCTCGCGCTTCACGCTCGTTTCTGTTCATCGTATAATAGAAACCCAAAAGTTCGCAACGACCATATGTTACGTTCAATCTTCTTTAGATAAAAATGACTAAAGTTGTATTTGAATTAAAATGAAGAAGGTAATTCCTTTACTTTAGCGTATATTTCCGTATCTTTATAATAAATCGTACAATCAGAAAGATTTTTTTCCAACTATCTGAAAAGGGGAGAAAAGAAGTATTTAAGTCGTTTTTGGAACATATATCTTGCTTTTTCATTCATAATCACACCGACCCCTTGACTACCATGTGATTCCCTATCTACTCCTAACCATATTTCAAAACCGCTTTTCAACGCCCCATTTTCTATGTTTCTACTTTCGCATCCCTTTTTCTTTGTCTCAGGTACACATAAAATATCTAGTTTCCTAGCATGCATAGTTTCTCGTAGTTCTCTTACTTTAAGATCATTCACTCCTCTAGCATTCCAAACACCCAGTCTCCATTCATCGCCTGAAACTCAAACTTTACGTTTACCGTGTGTATGCATTTAGTCAATCAAAGTTTCAGTCCAGTCCGAGGCTACTTTATTGTTTGTATTGTTCATGCTTAGATTGTACACCCAACTACCACCTTTATGCGCGAAATTTGTTTTGCGAGTTGAAATCATGTCCAAGTCAAGTAGTGATTCACCGTATAGTGGAG
>CAKNYM010048353.1:84387-95138 GCA_932195095.1 Andricus curvator | reverse complement strand
CTCTTCGGGACCTTGTGACAGCCAATAAGGAGTCCATTGAAATAAAGCCTCGGGCGATTCGAACCACTCGCTTTCATCAAGTAGTCACTCGTGATGAGAAGAAGATCTGCAGAGTTGTAGATATGAAGAGACGTAAGGTAGACAATTACGATTCTCTACCCTATGGTTATAAAACATCGTAGATCATTTCGCTACAATTGTAAATACGGACTTTTGTATATAATTTTGTATAGTTTATTTTGAAAATTTTCATTTATTCGGATTTCTTTGCCGCCCTCTAGAAATATATCGTTCTCATACACCTTCACAAATTGAGTGGGTATAAATTAAAGTTTTGGATAGTCGACATAAATTCAACACTTATTTTTTATTTTTACAGAAAATTCAACACCAGTTACCAGTGTTACCATGAAGACTAGTAGACACATCCAAGGATATTCTCTCCCACTGAATGAGTGGGACAACAGGTCGGGAGGACAGCAAGTCCGCGTATCGCCTCAGACAGTCCGGAGGGAAAGAGGGTCTCTCGCGAGGTCTTACCCATACGCTCGTCCTGTCGTCTATCCAGATGGGTCAGTCTCTCCACCACGTATCGACAGCCCCAGACCCCATACTTCATCTACAACTAGACCAGCTTCATCATTCGCGACTCCCTTTCTCCCAGAAATCCCTCGTCGTAGCTTCCCATACCCTTTAATACCCGAATTCCATCTAAATAGATCCCCTACTCCATCCTTTGCATCCCTCTACCCCGATTCAGTTTAAAGTTTTCGCCTATATATTCGTGTAAATATTTGTAAAAACAGATCTTTTCATTATTATTATATATATTATTATTAGTTTTATATAATCTTCTTCCCTCCTCTCATCTCGATTAACAACTTCCTCACTCATCCCATTTCAGTTTTCATCTTTTTCCTTCCACTCTAACTTCTTCTCTTTCCATTCTAACAGTCTAAAAATCTTCTTTTTCATCCATCCTGTCCGTCCATCCTTTTTCAACCATCCATCCATCCATAGCTTTGTTCCTTTTCCCGCTTTCCTTATATCTAATGTATAATTTATATATGTATATCTATAAATATAATTAATAAAAACCATTTTTATACGAGGAAATTTATGTCGTATTTTATTTCAAATACTCTTAAACCCTTCGTTTTCTGCTTTTAATTAGATGTAATTTTTTTTTTAATTTGGAGAATAAATATATTTTAATTGATTTAAATGTAATCCTAATCTCTTTTTATTTATCATACCATTCCTTTAGAAAATAAGTTTTATTATTCATATTTAAACATTAAAAGAAACTCATTGATATTTAATTCTCAGTTAAAATCATTAAAAGTATAATCCTAGATTTTGAAGTACTAGAAATGACGTCAGAGATCTCACTTTTCCCAGGAATTTTTATCTCCAGACATGGGTGCAAACAAAAGCACACATGCACGTGCTCGCATCAGCTATAGTTATCAGAGACGGGGGGGGGGGGGGATTTACATGGGGCTCACGTCTTTCACGTGGTTCACATATCCCCCCACCCACAGGGGTCACTTACCTCGCGACGTAGTGGTGGGAGTAGGCGCCAGTCTAGACAGATGGCCGAGGAGTGGGGGTAGACGGCGGCTGTCGCCCCATAGTTGTACCTAACTACTTACTTTGTCTAAAATTCGTCTTTTTTTGTGTAAAATTTATCCTCTTGATTAAAAATTTATGTTCTTGTATTAAAAGTCGTCATTATCATTAAAAATACATCTCTTTCATTGGAAATTTTACCTTCTTTAGTCAAAAATGCAACTGTTTGGTTAAAAATTCATAATCTGTTCTTGATGAGGATACAGCTATTTTTTAAATATTCGTCTTTTGGTTGAAATATTAACTATTACGTTTTTTGTCGACAATTCATTTTTTTTTTTTTTTTGTTAAAAATTCAACTACTTGGTGGAAATTCGAATTGCTTTTTTGTAAATTTAATTTACTTGGTTGAAGATTCATTATGTTAGATGAAACATCGTCTTTTTTTTAAAGAAGCATTTTGTTAAAAATTATGTTTTTGTTTGCAAATTAATTGTTTTAACTGAAAATTTAACTATTCAATTTTTGTTTGAAAATTTATTGACGTGTAAACATGCTAGACCTCGACATGGCAAGTCGCGCCTGATACAAATGAAACCATGGCTGGAAAGTGTAACGCAAGCCTCTGACACACGCTTGCTTCACGCACCGGAGGCTTGCTTCTCTTCACCCACCGAAAGGAGTCTCCCCCCCCCTCCCTCTCCCTCTAGAAGAATATGTTTTGTTTTTTACATAATTTGTCATTATTTAAGCAATTTCCATTTGCTTAAACAATCTTTTCTCCCTCAAATTGTAACAAGTTATTATTATTCTCTGGAATTTATATCTCGAAAATAATAATTTTCCACGTCTTACAGAGAAAAATATATTTTTTAAACGAATAATAATTATTTAAACAATTGTAAATTATTTACAAAATACTTGGAAACTTTCTTTTTATTTGTTATTTTATTATTTGTTTCTTTTTCATTCTGTTTTGAGTATTCCCGCCAAGTATTTAAATTTTAACAGGAGGAAAATAGGCTGTGTCTAATTTGAAAAAAAGAAACAATTTTCAATATTTTTCTTATCATTTTTGAGTACTTAGATGTGTAATAATAATGATAAGTGCCATAATAATGAATTTTCCATAATGAAATTTCAATTGTGATTATTCTTCTTCAGAAAATATAATTATGCGTAACATAAGTGCGACACAGTGTGTTCTTTCAGAGAACTCATATCGGTCCGCATCGGTATTTTATAAACAAAGCTTGACGAAACAGGCAAAGGAGAGAATGCGTTTTAGGAAATAAAATAGTTTGAAGAATGAATCAATACATTTTTTAAGTGTTCAAAATTATATCATTTTTTTTTTTAATTTTAGGTTGAAACACTACAATTTAAGGATTTTACAGTGTTATGAAAACATTAGAATTAAAAAATGTCACTTATAAATTAAATATTTAAAAAAATGAAACAATTAAAATTTTTAAGTTTAAATGCAGCACTCTGAAATTTTAATGATTCGAGTCTTATTTTATTTAAAATAATTCAATTTCGATTTGTTTACTTTTGAATATTTAATTTTTACTTTCTTAATTTAAATTTATTATAACAGACATAGCGAACCTCAAAGCGTCTCCAGAGTTCTTTCAGAGAAATCGTATCGGCCAGCAACAGTATTTTATAAACAAAGCTCCTGGAAGACACTGCGTTTTAAGAACTAAAATAGTTTGAACAATCAATCAAGAAATTTGTAAGTGTTCAAAATTATATCATTTTCAAACAATTTAAACTTAAAAGCAGTACAATTTAGCGATTATAAGTTGTTCCTTGAGAAATCTAAATTGAAAAATGTCATTTACAAATTTAAAATTTGAAAAAATGAAACAATGAAAATTTTAAAGTTTACATTCAGCACCCTGATTAATTTCAAGAACTTATCAATATTGATATAAAGTCAAGTTTTCATAACTGAATTAAAACAAATTAATAGAACAGTATTCTAACAGACTTGCAGAAAATTATCTTTAAAATTAGCCCAAAAACAATAAAAAAATGATTATTGATGTGTAAACATCTTAGACCTCGATATGGGGAGTCGCGCCTGAGTCCAGTGAAACCACGACTCGAAAGTGTAACGCAGGCCTCCGACACAAGCGTTGTGTCGCGTGCCAGGGACACTGAAGGCTCTCTCTCTCTCACCCCTCCCCCTCTCTCTCAAGTTTTAATTTTGACTACCCACCCCCCTTTCAAACCATTGTTATTGTGCTTGGAAAGTGACACAAAAACTGCAAAATAGCATTTTTCTATTAAATTCATACTAAAAACGGTATTCTTTGGATTTTTTTGACAAGAATTATATTTAATTGATAAGGGACAAGTTTCCAAGTAGTATTTTGTCATTATTTAAACAATTTCCATTTGTTTAAACAATCTTTCTCCTTCAAATTGTAACAAGTTATTATTCTCTGGAATTTATATCTCGAAAATAATAATTTTCCACGACTTACAGAGAAAAATAATAATGAATTTTTCATAATGAAATTTCAATTTTTATTACTCTTCTTCATGAAATATAATTAGCCTAATTCTAAATGTAGATGCGTAATATAAGTGCGACACAATGTGTTCTTTCAGAGAACTCATATCGGTCCGCATCCGTATTTTATATACAAAGCTTGACTAAGCATACCTGAAAGAGACTGCGTTTTAAGATCTAAAATAGTTTGACCAATCAATCAAGAAATTTGTAAGTGTTCAAAATTATATAATTTTTAAACAATTTTAACTTAAAAATAGTACAATTTAGTGATTATAAGTTGTTTCTTGAAAAATTTAAATTGAAAAATGTCATTTACAAATTAAAAATTTAAAAAATGTAAGAATGCAACTTTTAAAGTTTACATTCAGCACCCTGAAATTCGAACGATTCAAGGTTTATTTTATTTCAAATAATTCAATATTATTTAGTTTATTTTTGAATATTTGATTTATAATTTCTTATTTTAAATAAGCAGTCAAATATTGTGAAATATTGAAACAAAAATTTTTTTATTACAAATTTTCAACCTGTATGCTTAAAAAATGGAGTATTTTAGAATGCTAGAATTTTAATATTTGAATAGAATTTTGAAATTGAATAAAAACATTTAATCATGAATATATTAATGAAAATGTTTTTGAAAATTGAAAAAAGATTTGGAAGTTTCAATCTGATGCATACATTTCATTAATTACTAAGGCTTTCGAATTGAAATAGTTCAATTTTTAACGTAAAGATCTATAAATTATTTAATTATGAACAGATTCAGAATCGTCTTATAAAATCAATTTTATTATTATTCTATTGTTAAGAGTCGAACTATAGTTCAATTTTAAAATTAAATACTTAATTTATATTTACATTTCATCAACTTAACATTTTTCTTGTTTTCTTTTTTTGTCAAAGTTAACCCGTGCCCCCGAGCCTTTGAAATTAACATGGGGGTTTAAATGGGAAAAGCTTGATTTAAAAAAAAAAAGGAAAAAAGAGCTACTTGTTATAAACTTTTTGTGAATTAAAGTATTAAAAAAGTATTAAAATTATTCTTTGAACATGCGATAAGATGCTCAGAGAATAATTTCCACCCAGCAAGTTTTAATTTTGACTCCCCACCCCCCTTACAAGCCATTGCTATTGTGCTTGGAAAGTGACCCAAAAACTGCAAAATAGCAGTTTTCTATTAAATTCATACTAAAAACGGTATTCTTTGGATTTTTTTAACAAGAATTATTTTTAATTGATGAAGGACGAGTTTCCAAGTATTTTGCAAATAATTTTTAATTATTCAAACAATTATTATTTGTTTAACAATTACATTTTTCTTGAAAACGTGGAAAATTATTGTTTACGGGATATAAGTGATAGATTTTATGTATGGTAAGAATGTTTTGTTTTTTACATAATTGGTCATTATTTAAACAATTTCCAATTGTTTAAACAATCTTTCTCCCTCGAATTGTAACATGTTATTATTCTCTGGAATTTATATCTCGAAAATAATAATTTGCCACGTCTTACAGGGAAAAATATATTTTTTAAACGAATAATAATTGTTTAAACAATTGTAAAATATTTAAAAAATATTTGGAAACTCGTCATTTATCGATTAAAAATAATTCATGTTGAAAAAACACAAGAAATACCGTTTATAGTATGAATTCATTAGAAAACTGCTATCTTGCATTTTTTCGGTTTCTTTTTTATTCTGTTTTGAGAATTCCCGCCAAGTATTTAAAGTCTAACAGGAGGAAAATATGCTGTGTCTAATTTGAAAAACAGAAACAATTTTCAATATTTTTCTTATAATTTTTGAGTACTTAGATGTGTAATAATAATGATGAGTGTCGTAATAATGAATTTTCCATAATGAAATTTCAATTTTTATTATTCTTCTTCATGAAGTGAAAATTTGATAGATTTCAATTTCAGTTAACGTTTACCGAAGATGTTTACACATAAATCTGTCTTGGGTCGTAGTTTAGGACGCACGTGATGTTTTTTTCCGAATTTATTGATATTTTCCGGAAACATTGACACTTTACGTTTTTTCAAACAACTTCTTAAAAAAATTAACACATACTGGCTTTCATTTATGCCCATAAAACGGGTACGTTTATCACCTTTCATGCAATAATTGAGACAAAATCTACAGTTTATTATTATTAAGGCCATGCAACGAGTATAACAGCTGATCGATTCAGTCCTGAGATCAATATTTTTTACCCATATTTAAAAATAAAAGTTTAAATATCGTGGAAAAATTTTCGGAAAATATTAAAAAACAGTAAATGACCGTGTGTGGCAAGGCACAGAGTTGGGGGATGAAAAAAGTTCATTTATGAAAATCATAAATATCGACCGATGCATTTCCGCTTCACGGCAGAAGTTTGACTTCTATCTTTCTCTGCCGGTAAAGAAGAAGTTTTTTTTCCAATTTTCCACCGAAAAAGAGCAGAGGAACGTAGTTTATTGCCTCCCCTTTCATTTTCCAAACTTTCAGGCCGATATATTATTTCGTTTGGATATAATTTGGGAAAAATACATGTAATTTAGAAGAATCATGCAATCTGTTTTACCCACAGACCCGTGGAAGTACGAAGTTGTCTGCTCGCTGTGATGGTGCTGCTCTGAAACAGCTGATACGTATTTCAGACACGCACAAAATGGAAAATTTCTTGCAGTGTTTTGCAGCACGGTCGGTATTTCTCCAAATTAGTAAAAAAAAAAAATTTTCACAATACTAAATATTTTGGACCAGAGCCGCCTTCCTTCGAGCCTTCTACTTAGCGCGCTAAATTTTCAGCACGATATCTCCTTCCGTGTGGATGTAAGTTGACAATGGAAAGTATCGATATAGCTTCCAGTTTTATTTTATTCGGAATTTTTTTTTCAACATTTCCACCGAAAAAGACCAGAGCCGTGAACTTTATTGTCTCCTCTTTCATTTCCCAAACTATGAGCGCGATATCTTATTTCTTTTGGACGTAAGTTGACAAAGAAAAATTGAGGACTAGCGTGGTCACGTGACCCTCTCGTTGCATGGCCTTAAAGGCTGTGTCTAGTCGTCCCGAAAAATTAGGGGGGTTGGACCAATATTATTTATGTGGCCAGTCACAGGGGTGCCTTCCCGCCCCCACGAGACGTTGGAAAAGGGGTAGGTGTTTTACCAACATTATTTCTATGGCCAATCACAGGGGTCCTTCCCGCCTCCCACCCGAAAATTCGGGACGCCTAGCCAAGCTTATGAAAAATATTGCACTAGTCATCCCGAATTTCGGGATGACGAGACACTGCGATTATTAAAACTAGGGTGCTTGTTCAACCTATTGGAAAATAGATGTCCAGAAACTTTTGCATGACATTACATATAAGAGAAAATAAATTTTTATACTCCTACATGTGCGTGAGTTATTACTTGCTTTATGTAAGATTTCAATTTCAGTTAACGTTTACCGAAGATGTTTACACATAAATCTGTCTTGTGTCATAGTTTAGGACGCACGTGATGTTGTTTATTTTTATTTTATGGTTTAAAATTCATTTATTTTGTTAAAAATTCTTCTTCCTTATTTTTCCAAATTAATGATTTTGACTACTACAATTCTCTGATGTCGGATAATTCTTACGCGATTCCCGATAAAAATTCTCGATCGTCGGATAATTGTAGCTTTCAATTGTTGGCAACGGTTTTATCCAACTTTAGATAAAAGATATCTCTAGGAAGATTTACTGTAAATGTATTATAAGGCAATAAAAGTAATTCTATGTATTTTAAAAGGATTTCTCACTTTTTTTACTCTCTTCATTTTTATAATACACTGACCAATAGATATAGCATTTCTCTGATTTCAAGTAAATGTAGCGATATTGATTTAAAACTAAATTCATGTATTTTGTTGAAAATTCATTTTTTCGGTAGAAAATTATTCTTATTGGTTGAAAATTCATCTTTTTAATTGAAAAATAAACGAATTGGTTGAAAATTCGTCTATTTTACTGAAAATTCATCCTTTTGCTAGAAATTTAATCTTTTTTTGTTTAAAATGCAACTGTTTGCTTCAAAATTAATAATCTGTTTTCGTTGAGGATTCAAATATATTGTTAAATATTCGTCTTTTGGTTGAAATATTAACTATTACATTTTTTGTCGAGAATTAATCTTTTTTGGTTAAACATTCAACTACTGGGATTTGCTATGATTTTACTATAATATAATACAAATAATTTCATGTATTTTAAAAAGATTTCTCAATTTTCCACAATTCCTTCATTTTTATAATACATCAACCAATAGATATAGCATTGTTCTGATTTCAAGTAAATGTATAGTTATTGATTTAAAATGAAATTCGTCTTATTTGCCCAGGTTACTTTGGGCATTATTTCGTGAGTGGATGCAGACGGCTACTAACAAAAAATCAAAAGATTTCTCAATTTCCCACAATTTCTTCATTTTTATAATACATCGACCAATAGATATAGCATTTTTCTGATTTCAAATAAATGTATAGTTATTGATTTAAAATGAAATTCGTCTTATTGCCCAGGTTACTTTGGACATTAAGCCGTGAGTGCATTCAGACGACTGAAAGGAAGGTTACCCAAGTGCCCGCCTCCGACTTGATTCGTTCTGAAATATGTTTTAGAGAACTAAAAAATAAGGTACACGTATTTTTTTATACGTGCCAGAATTCATATTTAGTGGGTGAAATCACCCTTCAAAGTTTTCGAATAATTACTTTAGAAATATAATTTCCAGTGAAATTAATCATTAGGAGGCAGTGTAAACATTGTTTAGACTGTAATTATGTTATTAGATTGCAGTAAAATATTTATTTTCCAAACATCACCCCCTTAGACGGGGGG
This sequence comes from Andricus curvator, assembly GCA_932195095.1. Classification (NCBI taxonomy): domain Eukaryota; kingdom Metazoa; phylum Arthropoda; class Insecta; order Hymenoptera; family Cynipidae; genus Andricus; species Andricus curvator. The sequence goes on along the minus strand of CAKNYM010048353.1, from coordinate 86,173 downwards.
TTAACTACCCCCTATGGCTAACATACACAAAAATTCCTGGTTATCATCCAAGTCAAATTTTATTTTTGAATGATTAATGAAGTGGTATAAAAAAATACAAGACGTTATATCTTTTCACACTCCATGTCAGATTTAAAGAGGGTAAACTACCCTTAATTTAAATTTTTATTTCCTTAACCGTTTGTAACAATTGCAGTTTAATGGTCGTAGTGAAAAATTCTCTTCAGGACAGATAACATTGTGGAAATGGAAAACATCGCAGTCTACCGGCATGAGGCACCCCCATTCTAATTCGAAGGGGGTAAACCACCCTCAAAGCACGTTTCACATTCATGAAGAATTTCAAGTGTTGCAAATTAATTATTGTGGTATACAAAATTTTACAGAAATTTATTTTATTAATTTCCTATAATATGTTGTAGAAAATGAAATTGTTTTACGGTCTAGTACTAGTACTATTACTCGTCTAGTAACTGGCTTTTTATCACAATATGCACATTTTACTTGTGAAGATTCTCCAAAGGCAAAATCTACGGGATTTTCACAATCTTGCGGCCTATTATCTAGATAACCACTTTTATACCATGAGTACTGAAAAAGGTTTTTATATCTCGGAGAGGATAGTTGATTGTGAACAAGAGATTAGAGTTTAATGATATTGTTTCTCAAGTGAAGATTTATCTCATAATTATGTAATAAAACATCATCCGAAAAACGTTTAACAAAATTTTTCCAAACTCGAAATCCATAAACGTCTAATGGCTGGATCATGCCTGTGGTTCCTTTTGGAATAACTTTAGGTATGACAGATTTACCAGCAGGTGCTTCTTTTTCTACAGTGTCCGTACAGTGCCCAGTCCATGAATCCAATAACAACACACTTGTACTCCCAGTATTAGGAAAAAATACTTCTTTCACCCACTTATTGAAATGGTCTATAAAAGTTAAGTGAAAAGATGTTCAACGTTATAAAAATAAAGAAAAACATCAAATTAGCTTCGCATACCTGATGTAAGATTCCCAGATTTTGTAGCCGTTACGAATACATTAGATGGTCTGAATAATGTTCCTTGTACTACTGGTACAAATTTCCGACTTGGTTCTTTTAGGACCATAAATAATGGAGATAACAATCTTCCGTCGGCACTGATGATAGGTTGAATTTTGTAGCTGTGCGTGGTCGAAGATATGGATTGTACAACACACTCAACTTTTTTTTTACCTTCCACTGCTAAACTTCTTCCTGAAAGCAGCTCCAATTGGAAGCCACTTTGATACGTATTATAAACATTTTGAATTCCGTACTGCTTTATCAAAGGCTTCACTTCACTGACGAAATCAACTGCTTTCTGCTTCAATACCTCACTATCTTCTATTGATTACCATGCTACAAATTTCGTTATTTTTCTCGAAACAATGCTATGAGCTTTTTTAAATTTCAGAACGCAGTCATAAAAATGGCGTGTTTTCATGCCTCCATAGACAAACGCAAAAGTACGCTTTTTGAGCGGCGTCTGGCGGTGCGTTGGATGAGTTACAAAATAGGGTTCAGTAAGCACGGCGTGATGTAGAGTTAAAAAAAGAGCTTTGTTTGAGCACCTTGACACCTTGACAAGAATTAAAGTGTTTGAAATTTTCTGCAAAATGAACAAAAAATCGAATGTTCTATCTCTAAAAGTTTGGGAGTTATGGTCCTAAGAAGTTGATTTTAAGCGAATAATTTGAATGAAAAAAAATATATGTTGCTACGCAAAATTTTAATAATTAAGAATGAAACATAATTATT
>CAKNYM010048353.1:53431-69344 GCA_932195095.1 Andricus curvator | reverse complement strand
TAAAGAACCATGATCGTAGCTTCCGGAGCCTACAACTTCTCACATAAAAAAAATACAGCACCATCGAGGAGTATGAGGACACATAGTGGGCCAGAATCCAATAAAAATGGCTAAAACCCTATTTTTCGTCGCATTTGTGTAAAACTTCGTACCAGGGGGGTTTTGGGGTCGTTAATTTCAAATCTAGTATCAAAAGTTACAATTTCGAAATGGCGGCCAAAATAGTTAAATTCTTACAAATTTGTCTAAAACATAGTATAATAAGAGGGTTTTTGGGATCTCTGATTTCGAATTTGGCGTCAAAAGTTACAAGTTGAAAATGACAAATCAAATATGGCGGCCAAATTTTTTAAATTTTCATATGTTTGTCTGAACCTTGGGGTAAGGGAGTTTCTGAGGTCGCTGATTTCGAATTTGTCGTCGAAAGTTACAAATTCGAAATAACGGATCCAAAATGGCGGATAATTGTTTTAAAAAAATGCTAAAACTGATTACCACGATGCATTTTTCTTCTTCTTTCGATATTTTCTGCATATTAATTGCAATTAAGTGGCCGAATTAATGGAATATAACAAATTTCAAATAATATATATTTTTGGAAGCAATACAAAAATTATAGATGAAAGTATACGTTAAGATTCTTTTCTTGAATTTTATTTCGGGTTGGCAGTATGCTTTTTAAAAATTATTAAATATGAAATTGATGCTTCCAAATAGCAGATAAAACTGTACCTGAATATTTTATTTTGTCGATATACCTGTGATTATAGCCTACCAACAATTTGAGACTATAGTTTTCAGGACCTACCGCAGGGAGCTTATAGTTATAGACCCCACTTGGTTTTTTCTTTACGTTTGCGTTTTAATCTTTCTTTTTTATTTTATATCCTTCTTTCTTTCATTGTCATCAAAACACTGTCCAAAATTTCCTTCTTTGTGAAATTAACCATTATATTATTTTTGCATATTCATGAGAACAGTCCTTAATGGAATAAAAAAAGCAGAATAGTTTTCGGCTTTGCACCTGAATGTTTGTGTAAGCCCCCTTTTGTATTAAATTGCATTAAGAAAAAGCAAAAATAATTAAAAACTTAATACTGTTTACAAATAAACAGAAAAAAATATGAAAAAATAAGAGTAAAGAGTAACGGTGACTAATAATTCTAAGAAAGGAAATATCATGAAAATGTGTAGTTTAATATGAATAAAATTTAATTTTGAGATGCATTTTGAAAGCCTCAGTTCGATTTTTATATTTCCATAATTTATTTTGCTAACATTATTGATTCTATTACTTATTAGAGTTTACAGAAATATTTGTTATTGAAATTATTATTAATGTAGCTAATAAATAAAATTAATAATATTTAAAACCTCTATGACAAAAATATTTAAAACAAATACATGATCAGAAGAATTAATAAAAAATATATCAGTAGATAACTTGAGCTATAGGGCGGCCTGTGATTGGTCGAGAGGCGTGGCCTAATTACAGAATGGCGTCCATTAGGGGGCGTGACCTAATGACAAAATGGCGGCAATTAGGGGGTGTGGCCTAATTACAACATGGCGGTTATCTTAATGGATCGACTGAGTGATTCTGAGTTGGAAAAGGGGAGGGGTGACACATGATCCCATCGAATGGATGATTCTCAGCTGGAAAAGTGGAGGGGGCCCCACCCCCTCCCTATGCGAACCTGCGATGATTCATGAATGGAGATGCTTTGTCTCGAATAGGGAGGGGGCCCCACCCCCTCCCTGTTATTCTAAGAGTAAAGGACGAGTTGGAAAAGGAGATAACTAATAACAACGCAAATCAATTATCCTAATCTTATTTTCTAACTATCTAGGTTGGAAAAGGAGTGTTAAAATAACAACAAAGCTATAATTACTTAAAGTTATGTATAATATTTCATTCACTAATTAAAATTAAAAATTATCCTAAACTATTTTAAGTGACAGGTAGTAAATATACACATTTTTAAATTATAATTCCATATATGTTTTCATTGAATTTCCAACAAAATACATTTAATTATGTACGTGTAGAAAAAATAATTTCAACCTCGCCAACAATGTATGAAATTAAGATGGTTGTCAGTTCCATCAACACGATTTCAAAATATAATTCGACGAATTTTTTATCAAGTTTTGTTTGTACCTGACTTTTGAAGTATGTAGATTTCAACCTAATTATCTGACGAATTTACTTCGATAGTTTGAGTTGCCGCGGATTTTGAAAAATCAAAGACCGGCGAGGATTCTATCTCTACTGAATCAGTGTTAACTTGAGACATAGTGGTTCGTTTGGATATAAGAACTCAACTGATTCAACGTGGTGCCATGCGTCGGTTTATGTATGTAAAATATATGAGGAGTGGGGGAGTGCATTGTTTGGTAGGAGGAGAGTCATATGTTGTGAGCGTGGGAATAACTGTTATGCCACGCACGTGAATAAAACCGGTTTTTTAACAGGCAAACAAAGGATAGAAGTATGCGTTTCCTAGAAATCACACAAAAGATCGTGTGCATCATATAAATCATACGAAAGAATTCGTATTTCCTGGAAATTCCACAAAAGAACACGCATTTCCTACAAATCTCACAAAAGAATCCCTATGTCATGTAATTTACACAAAAGAACACATGTTTCCCATAAATGACACAAACGTGTTTAGTGGGGGTGTATTTGGTATAAACCGGGTTTTCATGTGTAAAGGAATAAGTGGCGTTATTTGCTAGCTATCCGCTAACTGTGAAAACAGTCTCATATTATCTGCAGGTTTATGTTTATGTATTTTATATAAACCAATTTTGCAAGTGCACAGCAGAATTCAGAATGATAGAAACGGAAATAATGATCAAAACAAAACATTTTCCAGGAAAGACGTTACTACAAAAGCTAATTTTTTTATCTGTCATAAAATATTATCGAGTTTCTGTGAAAGTATTAAGCAAAATTCACAACTGAAAATGATTTTCAAACAAATTTCCCAGTGCCATATTTGTCTTAACTTACCGAAAGAAAAGTTATTCAAACAATTTTGGATTGCCATTAGTTATATATAGACCGCTCAAGGTATTTCGAAACATTTTCTCCAGAAAAATTAGTTTTGAGGGAAATTTTTAGCAGAGAACCGATTTCAATTTCGTTGCTGAAAGTCGTTATTCGTGTAATGTATTCTTTAATTTTAATTCAAACTCAAAGTTTGTTTGAAATAAAAAAAAATTGGATCGTAGAATAATACAAAAAATGTTTGAAAACTGTACGCGTGGAAATAAACAAAGAATAATTCTGATCAAAACTATTTTAGTGCGAACACTTTATCATAAAAGGAGACATTTTCCTAGGTCATTTATAAATCTGATAAATAAGTCTGTAATGAATCTGCAACACTATTCTTGTACGAGGGGAAAATTTTAAAACTGAAAATTCTTTTTTGTGTCTTCTGGTTCATATTGAAGCATTATTTCCTTTTTGAATCATTAACCTTCACAATTTGGATCTTTAATTTACTTAAATTGATAGATTCTAAATTCAAGCCTGTGTCGCTGAATCTTAATTATAGAGATGCGTCTATAATAGTCAGATTCTTCGACTGATTTACTTTTCTCTGGTCAGGAGATTGGCCCCGAGTACGTACGTCGGTACCAATCCTGATAGAGTGAGGTAACCTGAAAGTAACGAATCTATTAATGACAAATTTAATTAAAACTGTAAGTGCAGATTGATCATTCTTAATCACAAATTTCCTTTCCAATTGGTGTCGTTATTTTGTAGATTAAAGCGAATAAGTTCTCTTTACAAAAAGCTTTCTCGGACGAATGTGAGTTCACAAAACCGAAGGGAAGAATTTGTGTTCTTAGATTTATTTGACGTTTTGCTATAAGCTTCAATTTATAACTTTCGGCCTAACCGTACACGTTCTTTCGTTTATGCACTGGTTTCACGTAATCGTTACATACTTAATATATATATATATATATATAACCCTTTCGGTTATGAATTCATGAGAGGTCATTCAGTAGCGTAATCTGAATATTTGTGTCCCATTCTGAATGTTTATTTTCATTTTTCCAATATGCAAATATTCTGAACTGCTTCAATATGTATAGGGTGTAGATATACTGATCTTCCCCTTTGAAGAAAAAACTTTTGGCATATGTGCACGTAAGAGGAGAGGGTGCTGACAATGCTTAAACCAGTTTATTGCGGTTTCTTTGGTATAAGCCGGTTTTCAAGGTATAAAACAGGTTTCAACATGCTGGAAATGGAAACATTAATTAAAGCAAAACAAATTTTTCAATGGAAGGCTTTACAACAAAAGCTAATTTTTTTTTCTTTGGAATAATGTTTAGAACCAATTTCTATAAAAATGTATCAAAAAATTATATATAATTTAGGGCGAATCCGTTTCCAAACAAAGTTCTAAAAAATAAGACAAACTTCAATGAAATTTTCAGAAGAAATTTAAAAATAATTTTTTAAATTCTTTTTTGTGTCTTCTGGTTCATATGTATAAGGTGTAGATATACTGATCTTCCCCTTTTTTTTTGTATAAACCGGGTTTCAAGGTATAAAACAGGTTTCGACATACTGGAAATGAAAACATTAATCAAAGCAAAACAAATTTTTCAAGGGAAGGCTTTACAACAGAAGCTAATCTTTTTTCATCTCAATAATGATTAGAACCAATTTCTAGAAAAATGTATGCCAAAAAATTAAATATAATTTAGGGAGAATCTTGTTTCAAACAAAGTTCTAAAAAATAAGACAAACTTCAATGAAATTTTCAGAAGAAACTTGCAAATAATTTTTAAACAAATTTTTCAAGCAATTTAAAAAAATTCTTCTGTTTTCACCTAACATATTTTTTTTTAATGTAAAAAATTCTTACATTTTTTAAATATTTTTTTTTTGAACTGGCTACCGTTACTACATTTTCCGTAGGCTTACCACAAAAGTTAATTTTTTTTCATCCGAATAATGTTCTATAAAAATGTGTCACGTCCCGCGACTTTTATAATAATAATAACTAATTATAAACAATAGCTTATAACTACATAACATTTATATTCAATATATTATAACTACATAACATTTATATTCAATAATAAAACAACAAGCTGAAAGATCATATTAAATTATTATTGTCAAAATCATATTATAAACAAACCTTATATTGTTAAGATAATTCGCGAATATCAGATTTGTAACGAACAACGCAATAGATCAAGATGAGCTGTACGCATCAACTTTCGCACAACAAGCAGGCACACGCTAATCAAGAAGACATAAATTAATCAACAAGCTAACCAGAAAAGCTAGCTGCATTTTGTTTCCCATACGCTTACAAAATGCTGGTACCTATAGCACTCACATAGCACAGTAAACGAAGCAGTCATGGAAACTAGCCACATCTTCAATCCTATACGTTTTCAAATGCTGGTACCTACAGCACATATACAGTACATTAAACTAAAATGAGCGGGCTACATAAAATTTGCAGAACTAACACAGCCATCAAACACACATTAATTGAAGAGCTATAAATTAATCGGCAAGCCAAACCTAAGAACAGACCAGATTTTCAGTCCCATACGTTTACAAAATGCTGGTACCTATACTATTCATCTACATGATTTAAGCATCTTGACCTACTTATGCCTATGCAACGGACACCAGCATCTTCGATACAAAAGCAATAAATATCTCAATCGAGATGACAGTTGTAGGAAGGTGACTCTCTCACAAATAACACACGCAAACTTATGCCCTTCTACGCATTAGAATATCTCAGCCTTTGTCATCTAGGAAGGGCTACCATATATTTTGTTAACTGTCCCATTCTCCATATTTGGGCACATCACGATTCCTCATCGCTGATTGGCTATCCTATTAATTAACCCTCTGGATTAGGAAGGAATATAATGCATATTAGCTACTGCGACACTTTCCGTATATGGGCATGCATATAATTCTCGATGCCCATTGGATAATTAAATCCCTACCACTCTTAATTATCAACACTAATTGCAATCATGATGAATCCCTACTTCTAATACCACTCACCCCTATGGCAAGCTTAGGAGGGATCTTGTGTATAAATACAGCAGATTTGGAAGCAGAAGATCAGTTTAGTTTAGCTTCAGTTTAGGCAGATCACCAGTTTATTTAGCACAACAACCCAGTACAACAATAAATCGTCGAAACTCTAAACTCCGGTCCAAGACACTCGGCCCGTCAACAAAGTAACATCGGTGTGTCTTCAGTTTAACTTCTGTGCGGGAACTTCGAGTCTGAATACAAAAGAGCACCTGCCACAAACAAACAACGGGGCTAGATCCACTGACCTGGTCACCTCAGCCTCCATTCTTCACTACTCACCCCCTACGGGTCCCACATAGGGGACCGTACATCAAAAGGCGAGCCACTTTCCTTTTCGACCAGCAAGAGGGTGAAATAAACGTCACACGAAAATAACGTAAGTAGTAAATTATCTCATTTTCTTTGCTCTATTGTTTGATTAACTAGTCATCCCTTTTTAAGGTGGACTAGAAGCAAACAAGAAGAGGTGATCGAAATAAGAGTACTCCAGCTGCACTATTTTTTGATCTTTCAATTCAATCTTTGTATTTTATTTTCAAATGTCTAAATAAATCTCAGTTCATTTATAAAACTAAAGTTCATGGTTAATTGATTTGTTTTGTAATGGTAGTTATCCTCATCCCAGCTTTCTAGTTTACACTAGAATCTAAAACGAGGCACCATCATTTAAATTAACAAAATATAAGGTAAGTTATGTTCATTAAGACGTAACAAATATATGCCAAAAATTAAATATAATGTATGGAAAACCCGTTTTCCAAACAAAGTTCCTAAAAATAAAACTTCAATGAAATTTTCAGAAGAAATTAAAAAATAATTATCTAAATAAATTTTGCAAGTAATTTAAAAAAAGATTTTTCGGTTTGTACCTAATGCTTTTTTTTAATGTAAAAAATTCTTACATTTTTCAAATATTTTTTGAACTGTCTATCATTATAGAATTTTTCGTGATACTTGCCCTAGCGCTATACTTGTCTAGTTTCACAGAAAATTCCGACAATAATAAAAGCAAAAAAAAAAGCAAACAAAAATTGAAGGGAAGGTTTTTTCACAAAAGCTAAGTTTTTTCATCCGAATAATATTCAGAATAAATTTCTATGAAAACTTATGCCAAAAAATTAAATATAAACAAACCTCCAAAAAATAAGACAAAATTCAATCAAATTTTTCGTAGAAATTGAAAAAATATGTTCTAACAATATTTTGCAAGCAATTAACAAAAAAATTCTTCTGTTCTACCTAATATTTTTTTCAAGTGTTAACAATTTTTAAATCTTCTAATCTTTTTTCGAACTGTCTACCATTATGAAATCTTCCGTAATACTAGCCCTAGTGCTATATACTTGACTGGTTATTTTTACAGAAACTTTCGGGATACTAATCAATGCCATCTTTTCTTATATTCAATTTTATAACAATCAAAAATGTTATGAAAAATAATTTAAAAAATTTTGAATAGCTTTTAAAATATTAAAAGAAAAAAAACTTTGCATGTTGTTTCTTCGTTTTTGGTTTTTAATTTTTTGAACGGTTTTATCTTGTAAAACCTGTAAAAATTAAACTTGAGAATTTCATATTAATGTATTTGAAGTGTCAGAATAATTGAGACACTAATTATTTCATAAATCTTGTAATTTAGGTCAACCAGCTTCCCCACTTCACAAATTATATTCTGGTATACTTGGGTATATACATGGAAAAAAATAATATATCAGTCAATCGATACTAGCAGATTACTTCACTTAATGCTAAAAACACAACAAAAATAAATGTGCCTTTTTTTATTCAGACAGTCTCGCACTTGTGGGGAATGAATATTGTTTCTTTCAACTTATATGAACATTTTGTTTCTACAAATCACGGAGATTATTTCCACAGCACCAGTTTTGCTACGGAATTACGTTTCAAAGCATTGTAGAAGTTACGACGATGAGAACCTTATTCTATTTTCAATTTTCTTTTTGTCTGATGATTATTTGTAATAATAAAAATTAAGAAGTGAAAAAAAATTTTCCGGAAATCAATAAGTGATTAAAACATAAATCGTCATAACTCAGCCAAATATTATTGAAACTGTTTGAAATTTGGTACACATGTAAAGTATACTCTAGGGATGCCTACAAAACTAATAAAAAAGTTAAAAATGACCTTATGTTTAATAATATTCAATTGAAAGTTCAAGCAGATCGATAATCACGTTTTTATAGTTTCGTGGATAAATAGTATCGAGGGAATTTCATATTTGTAACAACTTGAAGCGAGAAAGTTGTTCTATAGAGTTGAAAAAAGATTTCTGTAAAGTTTTAGATACGTTAATTAAAAATTAGCGGAAAGATGTACTTTGCAAAACAGTACACGACGCTCAATGAAAGCCTAACAGAGGCCTTGCTGCCTGAGGAGGCTCAGTGTTAACTCTGTAATCGTTAGGGCGCCACATACACGGAAAGAAATTTATGACAGCTGTTGCGTTCGGTGTAGTAGGGCAACACAACTACGACTTTAGCGCGACAGCAGCGCCATTTTTCGTGCAGCGGTGGCCTCAAAATGTGGTACAACGTTCCTCTCTTATATCTGGGAACACTGTTGTCCCAAACGAGAGAACGTAAACGTGCCACAGTAGTCGATCCGACTTCTACATTTCCATGCTCGGAATTAAAAAGAGAGACCCTATTAAAATCGAAAGTTTTCAAGAAATTGGAATTTTCCTATTATATCTATAGTTATCGTCTCCAGAAAATAACGCAACCGCCTCACTGAGTTCTGGGTCTGTTGTTGTCCCAAAAGTTTGGCGCGTCATTCGCCCCTCTGTCATGTCGGATCGCAGAGTTCTCAATATAAGAGAGGAGACGTCTGGAACATTGGGCGCGCTGGCGATCGTGTGTTTAGCTCAGCAGCGGTATGTATAAGTACAGCGGTCGCCCAACATTATTTTCCGTGTAGTATGTTACAAAGTAAATATTTCCGACAATTTCCAATTAATTTATCTCAAACTTTCTATAAATCTTCTCTCAATGACAGGCCTTAATTCGCAATTGAATATTATTAAACAAAAGGTCATTCCCAACTTTTGTATTGCTTTTCAGCCATACCATACTTTGTATGCGTACCAAATTTCAAACAGTTTCAATAATATTTGGCAAAGTTATGACGATTTATGTTGTAATGACTTATTGATTTTTGGGGAAAAAATTTCAGGGTAATTTTTGTTATTAAAACTAATCTTCGGACACAGTAAAATGTAAATATAAAAAAGTTCCGTCTTACTGAGTCATATAAGTCTATATAAAGAAAAAAATGAAGAAAATTTACGAATTCAAAAATTTCCATTGATTGCTCGTTTCGAGTGTCGTACGATTTATTCAATCCGAGAGCTCAGCTACACTGAGCCTCTGGCCCGAATTGCTAAGATGGGATTTCGGAAAGCAGGATTGGGCTGCTCCCCGATTCTCAATCATTTGCTTTAACCATTTTTCCTGGGCTGATTTTCTATCGTCTTTCGGCCCTGCTGAATCTAAATGAGCGTAAAAAGTTACAAAAAGTGACCATACATATAAATGAAAAAAAATTTGAACATACACGAATAAACCAAAATTTCCCGGATATTTAGGAAATTCATGGCAACTTTCGGTAACTTTCAAAAGTCTTCTTACTATATTTATCACGTTAATAACAGATAACTTGGTAAGTTGTACTACGAAAAACATGTCGTATTCTCATCTTCGTTTGTTCTGCAAGTACGCAGTAAATCTATTTCAATAGGAGCTAAATATTTGTTAAGATTTTTTATCTGAGAAATGACAGAAGGACACAATGCACTGGTTCCGTGAAAATTTAAGAATGTCTTGCTATTTATTTTTAAAAAAGGACCATTAAAGTATGAAGGAACAGAGGGCTCCGATAGTTTAAGACACTTCCATACGCTTTCAGCTAGTCGAAGTTCGGTTTGAGCATCTTTAATTGTCTTGTACATTGTCTTCGCATAGATAGCTGCTCTTTCATGTCTATTCATTCTAATAATACATTAAAGGAAACCCCTAAAAGTATGGAAAAACACAGAGCTGTCAGTCTGGGCTACGGACTCCCTCACAAGCTTTCTGTTGATAGATGTGAAGATGAAGCGTCATCAATAGTCTTGTGTATGTGCATACGTGTTCATGTTATTACTCTTCCATGGATGGCTCTTTGCCTTTATTTATCCTTATAATTCCTTATGAAACCATTACAACAAAATACCAGAAAACTACGAGAAATGTTCAAACTCTCTTTCAAAAGTACATCTATTCAGATTACTCATCTAAACAAACGGATTTTATGAAACATCAATTTCTCATATTTTCAGAATTTCGATTCTGACATTCGTTGTCAAGGAGAATTCGTTTATTCCATGTTTGGAAACAAATTCTGTAGACAGCCAATTCTCCACCGTCTATCTTTCTAAACTCACAAGAATTATTTCATTAATTTGAACTTTGGTTTGCTTTAGCTTTAGAAAAGAAAAGTAAAATTTATTAAAAAATTACCCGTATAATATACCTATAAACTCATAACTTAACGTAAAACTTCATTGAAAAGCGTATGTGCAGATTCGACAGATTCGCTATCTGACACTTCATTTGGATGCTACGTATTTATCATTTTATTACGAAGTTTGAATTTTTCAAGCATATGTGACCGTCCGCGAAGAAAGGGACCTAATGCGGAAAAAATCGAGTTTCATTTTCTTACGCCAATCGATAGTTTCTGAGTCACTCTTTCATTTCCAATAATCAGAAATTTTTTCAGTTAATTACTTTTTTTGTTATTAAGCTACAAACATAGGCATGATAAGTGTACACGGAGACCGAACGAGAGACCTACGAAAGCCAGCCCCACCACTGACCACTACAGCTGTACGCGACGTGTCCGTGAGCTCCACTGGCTCGTGCCTAAAAGTGTAGTGGTAAGTGGAGGGGGTTCTTTTCGTAAACGCATCCCCACTACTCAAATGCTAGCTTGCGGGCTCTGCTACGATCGCACGTCCTGTAAAATTCAGCCTTGACGCATTAGGTCCCCTTCTTCGCGGACGGTCACATATCATTTTTATCTTCTCCTTTGAAACATGTCCGATCCCGCGTGAAAGTCAATGGGAATATAACGAGCTCTCTTGATGGAAATTCACACGACTAGCAATACAAACATTTAAACAGTTTTTCATAGAACAAACATGGAATCTTGTACTTTCACTACAAGCAAACCGTAGACAAAGTGCGTCTTTTTCAAAAGTGTGCTGAACTGAAACTGCTGTTACTGAATCAGTACAACTAGAGCCATCAGACGGGATAATTGGTACCAATTTAGGAGGGTATAATCAATCACCCCACCAGATGGTGCTAGTTGTGCTGCTTCAATTATACTCCTCTCACTGAAGCGCAAGTGTGGCGAAACAAGTATCAAGAGTGTCAAAAAAGTAGTGTGGCACAGTTTCTGCCTCACTCTCAGGAAATTACCAATTTTTTCTGCGTTTACTTTCTTTATTTTTTTTCTTTTGAGAATTTCTGAGAATTTTCAAACATTTTTCCTTTTCCAAAATATTTTCGAGAATATTTCAACCATTATCCCTTTTCCAATTGGTAAAACTGAGGATGAGGCAGAGGGGGACCATTCACCCACCCGCCGTCAGGCGGATGGAAAAATGGTCTCGACCATGAGCATACGCTCATGGTCCTCAGCTGCCTCATCTTCAGTTTTACCAGTTGGAAAAGGGATAATGGTTGAAATATTCTCGAAAATATTTTGGATTTGGAAAAGGATAAATGTTTGAAAATTCTCAGAAATTCTCAAAATATAAAAAAAGAAAGTGAACACAGAAAAAATTGGTAATTTCCTGAGAGTGAGGCAGAAACTGTGCCACACTACTTTTTTGACACTCTTGATACTTGTTTCGCCACACTTGCGCTTCAGTGAGACGAGTATAATTGAAACAGCACAATTAGCACCATCTGGCGGGGTGATTGGTTATACCCTCCTAAATTGTTACCAATTATCCCGTCTGGTGGCGCTAGTTGTACTGTTTCAGTAACAGCAGTTACAGTTCAGCACACTTTTGAAAAAGACGCACTTTGTCTACGGTTTGCTTGTAGTGAAAGTTGCTAGTCGTGTAAATTACCATCAAGAGAGCTCGTTATGTTCCCATTGACGCTCACGCGGGATCGGACATGTTTCAAAGGAGAAGATAAAAATTATATCCTTGAAAAATTCAAACTTCGTAATAAAATGATAAATACGTAGCATCCAAATGAAATTGTCAGATAGGAAATCTGTCGAATCTGCATATACGCTTTTCAATGAAGTTTTACGGTAAGTTATGAGTTTATAGGTATATGATACGGGTAATTTTTGAATAAATTGAACTTTTCTGTTCTAAAGCTAAAGCAAACCAAAGTTCAAATTAATGAAATAATTCTTGTGAGTTCAGAAAGATAGACGGTGGAAAATTGGCTGTCTACACAATTTGTTTCCAAACATGGAATAAACGAATTCTCCTTGAGAACGAATGTCAAAATCGAAATTCTGAAAATATGAGAAATTGATATTTCATAAAATCCGTTTGTTTAGATGAGTAATCTGAATAGATGCACTTTTGAAAGAGAGTTTGAAGATTTCTCGTAGTTTTCTGGTATTTGGTTTTAATGGTTTCTCAAGGAATTATAAGGATAAATACAGGCAAAGAGCCATCCATGGAAGAGTAATAACATGAACACGTATACACACATACAAAAGACTATTGATGACGCTTCATCTTCACATCTATCAACAGAAAGCTTGTGAGGGAGTCCGTAGCCCAGACTGACAGCTCTGTGTTTTTCCATACTTTTAGGGGTTTCTTTTAATGTATTATTAGAATGAATAGACATGAAAGAGCAGCTATCTATGCGAAGACAATGTACAAGACAATTGAAGATGCTCAAACCGAACTTCGACTAGCTGAAAGCGTATGGAAGTGTCTTAAACTATCGGAGCCCTCTGTTCCTTCATACTTTAATGGTCCTTTTTTAAAAATAAATAGCAAGACATTCTTAAATTTTCACGGAACCAGTGCATTGTGTCCTTCTGTCATTTCTCAGATAAAAAATCTTAACAAATATTTAGCTCCTATTGAAATAGATTTACTGCGTACTTGCAGAACAAACGAAGATGAGAACAAGACATGTTTTTGGTAGTACAGCTTACCACGTTATATTTTATTAACGTGATAAATATCGTAAGAAGACTTTTGAAAGTTACCGAAAGTTGCCAGGAATTTCTTAAATATCCGGTAAATTTTGGTTTATTCATGTATGTTCAGATTTTTGTTCATTTATATATATGGTAACCTTTAGTAACTTTTTTACGCTCATTCAGATTCAGCAGGGCCGAAATAGGATAGAAAATCAGCCTAGGAAAAATGGTTAAAGCAAATGATTGAGAATCGGCTAGCAGCCCAATCCTTCTTTCCGAAATCCCACCTTAGCAATTGGGCCAGAGGCTCAGTGTAGCTGAGCTCTCGGATTCAATAACTCGTACGACACTCGAATCGAGCAATCAATGGAAATTTTTGAATTCGGAAATTTCATTTATTTTTTTCTTTATATGTGACGTGCGCCGAAGAAAGAGGGCTTAATCTGAAAAGTGAGATTTTTCAGGGCGAGCGGTCGAAGTCGACCGGATAGACGCGACTTCTAGGTGAGAGGGAAGACTCACGAAATCTTCCCCCTTCACTTACCACTACATTCTCACGAGGAAAGAGATAGGTCGTAGACGCCGCTCACGGACGGGTATAGATGAGACGCGGAGATGGCGTGGTGAGTGGTGGGAGGTGTTTCACGGGATCTCGAGCTCTCGAGCGAAAGCCTGATTTCTCGGGTACCTAACAACTCAATTATTAGCAATAATAAAGCTCGAAATTTGTTTTCGATTGTTTCATTAAAAAGAGCAACTCAAAAACTATCGAACGGTGTAAAAACCTCGATTTCGATTTTTTTAGAGTAAGCCCCCTTTCTTCGGCGCACGTCACATATATACTTATATGACTGAGTAAGACGGAACCTTGTTATATTCACATTTTACTGTGTCCGAAGATTAGTTTTAATAATAAAAATTACCCTGAAATTTTTTTCCCAAAAATCAATAAGTCATTACAACATAAATCGTCATAACTTTGCCAATTGAAACTGTTTGAAATTTGGTACGCATACAAAGTATACCCTAAAGTTGGGAATGATCTTTTGTTTAATAATATTCAATTGCAAATTAGGGCCTGTCGTGGAGAGAAGATTTATAGAAAATTTTAGATAAATTCATTGAAAATTTCCGGAAATATTTACTTTGTAACATACTACACGGAAAATAATGTTCGGCGACCGCTGTACTTGTACATACCGCTGCTGAGCTAAACACACGATCCCAGAACTCAGTGAGACGGTTGCGTTATTTTCTGGAGACGATAACTATAGATATAATAGGAAAACTCCAATTTCTGATTGTTATAAAATTGAATATAAGAAATGATGGCATTGATTAGTATCCCGGAATTTTTTGTAAAAATAACCGGTCAAGTATATAGCACTAGATTAAAAGATATAAAGAAAGAATAGAAAAAAAGATTTAAAAATTGTTAACACTTGAAAAAAATATTAGGTAGAACAGAAGAATTTTTTTTTAATTGCTTGCAAAATATTGTTATAAAATATTTTTTCAATTTCTACTACAAATTTTATTGAATTTTGTCTTATTTTTTGAAGGTTTGTTTATATTTAATTTTTTGGCATAAGTTTTTATAGAAATTTATTCTGAACATTATTCGGATGAAAAAAATTAGCTTTTGTGAAAAAACCTTCCCTTCAATTTTTTTTTGTTTTTTCTTTCCTTTATTGTCGGAATTTTCTGTGAAACTAACTTGACAAGTACAGCGCTAGGGCAAGTATCACGAAAAATTCTATAATGATAGACAGTTCAAAAAATATTTGAAAAATGTAAGAATTTTTTAATTTTTTTAAATTAATTCATTGAAGTTTTATTTTTAGGAACTTTGTTTGGAAAACGGGATTTCCATACATTATATTTAATTTTTGGCATACATTTTTATAGAACATTATTCGGATGAAAAAAATTAACTTTTGTGGTAAGCCTTCCCTTAAAAATTTTTTTGCTTTGATCAATGTATGAATTATCTGTAAAACTAACATCAAGTATAGCGCTCGGGCTAGTATTACGGAAAATGTAGTAATGGTCTTATTTTTGTAGAACTTTGTTTGAAAACGGATTCTCCCTAAATTATATTTGATTTTTTGGCATACATTTTTCTAGAAATTGGTTCTAATCATTATTGAGATGAAAAAAAATTAGCTTCTGTTGTAAAGCCTTGCCTTGAAAAATTTGTTTTGCTTTTATTAATGTTTCCATTTCCAGCATGTCGAAACCTGTTTTATACCTTGAAAACCGGTTTATACAAAATAAACCGCAATAAACCGGTTTAAGCATTGTCAGCACCCTCCCCTCTTACGTGCACACATGCCAATAGTTTTTCTTCAAAGGGGAACATCAGTATATCTACACCCTATACATATGAACCAGAAGACAAAAAAAAAAGAATTAAAAAAATTATTTTCAAATTTCTTCTGAAAATTTCATTGAAGTTTGTCTTATTTTCTACAACTTTGTTTGGATACGGATTTGCTCTAAATTATATATAATTTTTTGGCATACATTTTTCTAGAAATTGGTTCTAAACATTATTCAGATTAAATAATGAAGCAAGTCATGGAAATGAAGGTCAGAATAAAAGAT
>CAKNYM010048353.1:16488-53421 GCA_932195095.1 Andricus curvator | reverse complement strand
CGTAGGCCCTTGGCGTGATGGCTGAGTAAGTTCTGAGTTCTTTTGCTTGGTAAGAAGAAATGAAATTATTAAATTCTAAATCAGAGATCAAATTATTATTTTTGTCTTGTAGAGTAGCAGTGTATTCAAATTTGGATAAAGAATAAAGTTTTTCGTCATTTAAAATATCAGACATTTTTTTGCAATAATCCGTTTTAGACATAGCAATTGTAACATTGCCTTTATCAGAATTAGTAAACATCACATCTGGATTTCTTAGTTTGAATTCACGTATCACATTAGAATCGGGTATAAGTTCAAATTTGAGTCGATTTTGATGTCTTAAAAAGGAAACATGATCCATGATAATTTGGGAACATTGATTTCTAATTAAAACTTGAGATTCGCCATCTAAGTTAAAAATACCAGTTTCAATAGACGCAATGATGTTGTGAACGTTTAGGTCATTGATGTTATTAATATTAGATGAAAACTTAGGTCCTAAAGACAAGAAATCAATGACTTCTTGAGGAATAACGTAGTTAGTGAGATTTACAAACCAATTCCTATTGCAATTAATTTTTGTAGAACGAATTTTAGAAGCACGAAGATGACAGAATTTTTTTATGGAAGCAACTTTTTTACATTGAAAAATTCTTTCGTATTTGTCATATTCAAATGCAAAGAATTTTTGTAGTATTTGAAAAGGGATGATATTCTGAACAATATTTTCAATTTGATTCAACCTAAGAGTATTGTGATCTAT
This sequence comes from Andricus curvator, assembly GCA_932195095.1. Taxonomy (NCBI): domain Eukaryota; kingdom Metazoa; phylum Arthropoda; class Insecta; order Hymenoptera; family Cynipidae; genus Andricus; species Andricus curvator. The sequence continues at coordinate 52,676 of CAKNYM010048353.1, read as the reverse complement.
AGCGTAATGGATGTCATTCATTTCTAAATTCAAGATGTTGATCGATAAATCAAAGAAAAGAGGATTTAACTTACATGAGTTTTGAGAGTTGAAGAAATAAAAGTTCGAATTTTTTAATTTACATTTGATGTGTGAAGGAATCAAGCCGGATCTCCTGCAGCGTAAGAGGAAGATTCGTTGATTGATAAGAGTAGCTTGTTTACATTTGATAGTTGACCATTCCTTGAGAAGTGAAGAGTAACCATGTCCAAAGAAATGGGAAACCATTTGGAAGAATCCCCATATTTTGATGTAATGTTCAAAATTCCACATGTTAGTAATGTTGTACGTTTAGTCTCGACCTTTTATTTGTATTAAATAATGAAGCAAGTCATGGAAATGAAGGTCAGAATAAAAGATTTGATAATTCTTTTTGAAACGTTTCGGTCACTGTTTTGGACCCTCATCAGTCAAAAAAACATTTATTAAGTCTGTAAAAAAAAACATACAAATAATGTAGAAAATATTATAAAACAAAATAAAGACTAATTAATGAAAATTTAAATTTTAAGTAAAAGAAAGAGAAGGGTTGTCTCATAAAAGGAGGCCCTCAATTTTTGAATCTATATCAAGAAATAAATATTGATAACAGCGAAGAAAACGGAAGGTCAATAAGTAACACAGAGGAACAAACATACCTGGTACATGATAAAAATCGAAGATAAAGTCAAAGTAAAAATCCAACAAAAAGCAAAACACATGATTTAAAATAAATAAAACATTAAGAGAAAACAAATAAAAAATAAAAATAAATAACGGCGAAAGCGAGGGCAAAAGCCCGACATCGCGCTTGGAGTTATGAGACAACCCTTCTCTTTCTTTTACTTAAAATTTAAATTTTCATTAATTATCTTTATTTTGTTTTATAATATTTTCTACATTATTTGTATGTTTTTTTGACTGATCAGGGTCCAAAACAGTGACCGAAACGTTTCAAAAAGAATTATCAAATCTTTTATTCTGACCTTCATTTCCATGACTTGCTTCATTATTTAATACAAATAAAAGGTCGAGACTAAACGTACAACATTATTCAGATGAAACAAAAATTTAGCTTCTGTTGTAAAGCCTTCCCTCGAAAAATTTGTTTTGCTCTGATTAATGTTTCCATTTCCAGCATGTCGAAACCTGTTTTATACCTTGAAAACCGGTTTATACAAAATAAACCGGTTTAAGCATTGTCAGCACCCTCCTCTCTTACGCGCACACATGCCAATCGTTTTTTCTTCACAGGGGAAGATCAGTATATCTACACCCTATACATATGAACCAGAAGACACAAAAAAAAAAGAATTTTAAAAATTATTTTCAAATTTCTTCTGAAAATTTCATGGAAGTTTGTCTTATTTTTCAGAACTTTGTTTGGAAACGGATTTGCTCTAAATTATATATAATTTTTTTCCGCGCCTACCCTGAAAGGGAAATGGCTTAATGGTATACATATATAATTTTTCGGCATACATTTTTCTAGAAATTGGTTCTAAACATTATTTAAATGAAAAAAAATTAGCTTCTGTTGTAAAGCCTTCCCGTGAAAAATTTGTTTTGCTTTGATTAATGTTTCCATTTCCAGAATGTCGAAACCTGTTTTATACCTTGAAAACCGGTTTATACAAAATAAACCGCAATAAACCGGTTTAAGCATTGTCAGCACCCTCCCCTCTTACGTGCACACATGCCAATCATTTTTTCTTCAAAGAGGAAGATCAGTATATCTACACCCTATACATATGAACCAGAAGACACAAAGAAAAGAATTTTAAAAATTATTTTCAAATTTCTTCTGAAAATTTCATGGAAGTTTGTCTTATTTTTTAGAACTTTGTTTGGAAACGGATTCTCCCTAAATTATATTTAATTTTTTGGCCTACATTTTTCTAGAAATTGGTTCTAAACATTATTAAGATGGAAAAAAAATTAGTTTTCAGAACGCAATCCTAAAAATGACGTGTTTTCATGCCTCCATAGACAAACGCAAAAGTACGCTTTTTGAGCTGCGTCTGGCGGTGCGTTGGATGAGTTACAAAATAGGGTTCAGTAAGCACGGCGTGACGTAGAGTTCAAAAAAGAGCCTTGTTTGAGCGTGCTCTCGTGTATTTTCGTAACGCTAGAGAGAGACCGTGGATGACAAAGATAGAAAGAGAATTCATAGCGGATTGGTGAGTCGATGTTTCTAACGAAGAGTATGGGGACGGCGATTTGTCAAGCTCAGCTTAGAGGGCAGCACCGTGAGTGGAGATATACCTTGCACGCAGGCACAAGGCATTATCTACAGATTCCTTAGTTTTTTGTTATTTGTAAAGCGATTTGCTTCTTTATTTTTACACCCAATTACCGCATGCACACCTGGCATTTCAAAAATAGTGCTTTAAGCTAACACCTCAACGCTGCGTTAGGAGGGACTGATATAATTCGAATAGCAGACATTACCACCGTTGGAACCGTCATCTTGTGTATCTCCACGCGCACTAGCGACCCTAGCGGCCGCAAGTGTCAGTCGCCGTTCCCATAGCGTGTTCCTATCGCCTCGCACATTGTATTTTGTTGTCTCATTCACGCTCGTTAGAACAAAAATGCAGTAGAGCTCATGCGTACCTTCACCGACTCAAAACGTGATTTTGCATTTTTCCATGGAGACAATCAAATCACGCCATTTATGATTTTGTTCTGAAAAGTATCGTTCGTGATTCCTGTGGACTGACGACTTTTCTTTTTGAAACTCGCGCCATGTTTTTGTAACTCGTGTCCGGCTCGGGCGCCTACGGCGCCCTTGCCTACGACTCGTTACAAAAACATTGCGCTCGTTTAAAAAAGGCCGTCTGTCCACACTAGTCACGACATGTACTATTTTGTGGTCAAGACTTCCCTTGAAAATTTTGTTTTGCTTTAATTAATGTTTCCATTTCCAGCATGTTAAAACCTGTTTTATACCTTGAAAACCGGTTTATACCAAATAAACCGCAATAAACTGGTTTAAGCATTGTCAGCACCATCTCCTCTTACGTGCACATAAGCCAAAAGTTTTTTCTTCAAAAGGGAAGATCAGTATATCTACACCCCATACATATGAACCAGAAGATACAAAAAAGAATTTTCAGTTTTAAAATTTTCCCGTCGTTGCAGTTTCATTACAGATTTATTTATCAGATTTATAAATGACCTAGGAAAATGTCTCCTTTTATGATAAAGTGTTTGCACTAAAATAGTTTTGATCAGAATTATTCTTTGATTATTTCCACGCATACAGTTTTCAAACATTTTTTGTATTATTCTACGATCCAATTTTTTTTATTTCAAACAAACTTTGAGTTTGAATTAAAATTAAAGAATACATTACACGAATAACGACTTTCATCAACGCAAAAAAATAATGCTAAAGACTGTAGAAAATTTGTTTGACACGCATAAACGAAATCGAAATCGGTTCTCTGGTAAAAATTTTCCTCAAAACTAATTTTTCTGGAGAAAATGTTTCGAAATACATTGAGCGGTGTATATATAACTAATGGCAATTTTCTTTCGGTAAGTTAAGACAAATATGGCACTGAGAAATTTGTTTGAAAATCATTTTTAGTTGCGAATTTTGCTTAATACTTTCACAGAAACTCGATAACATTTTATGACAGATACAAAAATTAGGTTTTATTTTATTATATATATTTTTTGCTTTGATCATTGTTTCCGTTTCTATCATTTTAAATTCTGCTGTGCACTTGCAAAATTGGTTTATATAAAATACATAAACATAAACCTGCAGATAATATGAGACTGTTTTCACAGTTAGCGGATAGCTAGCGGATACCGCCACTTAGTCCTTTACACATGAAAAACTGGTTTATACCAAATACACTCCCACTAAACACGTTTATGCGATTTATGGGAAACATGTGTTATTTTGTGTAAATTACATGACATAGGGATTCTTTTGTGCGATTTGTAGGAAATGCGTGTTCTTTTGTGGAATTTCCAGGAAATAACAATTCTTTTGTATGATTTATATGATGCACGTGATCTTTTGTGTGATTTCTAGGAAAAGCATACTTCTATCCTTTGTTTGCCTGTTAAAAAACCGGCTTTATTCACGTGCGTGGCATAACGGTTATTCCCACGCTCACAACATATGACTCTCCCCTACCAAACAATGCACTCCCCCACTCCTCATATATTTTACATACATAAACCGACGCATGGCACCACGTTGAATCAGTTGAGTTCTTATATCTAAACGAGCCACTATGTCGCAAGTTAACACTGATTCAGTAGAGATAGAATCCTCGGCGGTCTTTGATTTTTCAAAATGCGCGGAAACTCAAACTATCCAAGTGAATTCGTCAGATAATTAGGTTTAAATCTGCATACGTCAAACGTCAGGTACAAACAAAACTTGATAAATAATTCGTCGAATTATATTTTGAAATCGTGTTTATGGAACTGACAGCCATCTTAATTTCACACATTGTTGGCGAGGTTGAACTTATTTTTTCTACACGTACATAATTAAATGTATTTTGTTGGAAATTCAATAAAAACAGATATGGAATTATAATTTAAAAATGTGTATATTTACTACCTGTCACTTAAGATAGTTTAGGATAATTTCAAATTTTAATTAGTGGATGAAATATTATACATACCTTTAAGGCCATATTACGAGTGGGTCACGTGACCGGATTCCTACCTTACCGACACTTTTTTTCAAAATCAACTTACGTTCACACGATTTGGGATAATAAATAAAAAGCGCTAAGAAAGGCGGCTTTGGTTCTAAATTTTAATAATCATGAAAAAAGCAAAAAAAAATTATTTAGAAAAAAAACTTTTTTCATAATTATAAAAATTTACGACCAGAGCCGCCTTTCTTAGCGCTTCTTATTTATTATCGCAAATTTTCAACTCGATATCGCGTTTCGTGTGAACGTAAGTTGATTTTGAAAAAAAGTGTCGGTAAGGTAGGAATCCGGTCACGTGACCCACTCGTAACATGGCCTTAAGTAATTATAGCTTTGTTGTTATTTTAACACTCCTTTTCCAACCTAGATAGTTAGAAAGTAAGATTAGGATAATTAATTTGCGTTGTAATTAGTTATCTCCTTTTCCAAATCGTCCTTTACTCTTAGAAAAACAGGGAGGGGGTGGGGCCCCCTCACTACTCGAGACAAAGTATGTCCATTCATAAATCATCGCAGGTTCGCACCGGAGGGGGGGGGGCTCCCCTTTTCCAGCTGAGAATCATCCATTCGATGGGATCATGTGTCACCCTTCCCCTTTTCCAACTCAGAATCACTCATTCGATCCATTAGGATAACCGCCATTTTGTAATTAGACCACACACCCCAATTACCGCCATTTTGTAATTAGGACACGCCCCTCGACCTTATTACTCTGCTTTTAATTTTGTGTGTCAAATTATGAAATAATTCTGAAGCAATCTTTACACCTGGCACCTGGGCACCTGGGTGAGGTGTCTTAAACGGTGACTCTGGGATACCGGGCGACCTCTCAGAGTATGCAGCCTTATCCTTGCACGCGGGCTCTACAAGGATGGACGAACCCTTTCCCTAGCTGCTCGTGGGAACAACAAAGACACCACCAAAACACCAAAAAGTTGTAGATGCGGTTCAAAACGATCGAACGCGCAGAGCACCCGACAATGGGTCGGCAAACAATGCCGATCATCCAAGAGTTCGGGGTGCTGAAAATAATTTAGATGGAAACACGACGACGAATCGGCGAAACGCCCACATTGAGTGGACGGATCAACTCAAGGATGACTTGCTAGAATGCCACGATGCCAGCATTATCCCTGTTCACCGAGGCTTTATGGCGCGTATGCACGCTCTATGGTGCCAGAAACACCCAGCGATTCAGCACGTTTCGATTCAATCATTGCGAAATTAACGTGCCCACCTCTGGAAAAATGGATATGTACGCGGAGCGCTTCCCCAACCGCTGCTTGATCAGGCAGCAGACGAAGATGAGGAAGCGACATTAAGACCAACCGCGGAAAGCAGGCACCTTCTGAGAGATGATCGCGATTTCAGGACAAGGAGGAACATTAACATGCAAGTTCCTCCTAAGCCCCAAGATCTGGCTGAAATAGATGCCTCCCTTCGTGGAGATATCTCGCAAGAGTCCGACCTCTGGACCATCAGTTTCTCAGTTTATGGTGCTGCGAGAGCTTTGGCTGATTCAAACCGAAGGCTAAAACCGACGATGGATCAAAAGCTCAAAAGACGCTTGCATCAACTGAACAAGAAGATTGGATGGGCAAGACAGAATGCGTCCCGTTTTCAATGTGTGGTTGACTACGTAACATCTGGTAGACCGTTCAACGAAAAGGGTTCGAAAATTCGCACAAGAACTGAGAATCTTAAATCACACACTGAACAACTCAAAGCTGCTGATACTCAAGCAGCATATTGTTGACAAAATACGGCTGTTATCTGACGCAAGGTGGAGAATACATAGATGGATCTGGTGAAAGCAAACTTCAAACTGCTATAAATATCGTCAATATGCACACAGGAGAGATTGGGATGGACTTTGGATTGGACAAGTGTGCCAAAATTAATCTGAAGAACGGAAAGAAAACTGGCGTTCCCAAGGACCCTGAGCTTGTGAATATAAGTGTTATTAGACGTATTAATACTGGAGAGACCTATACATACCTAGGCTTGCCTCAAAGCCGCATTCAGGACGTAACATCAGTGATGGAGTCTCTCCGAAGCAGATACAAGCATCTTCCTCGACAGATTTGGTCTTCCAATCTGTCGGCGTTGAACAAGTTATCTGCAACTAACATGATTGCCGTCCCGGTTCTACTCTATTCGTTTGGGGTGGTTCAATGGACGAAGAACGAGCTTACGGCCCTTGATATTGCCACACGTAAGATCATACATATGCATAAAAGCTTGCATATCAATTCGTCAGTTCCGCGATTATACATTTCACGCCGTGAAGGCGGACGCGGACTTCTGAATCTCCAGTGTATTCATAACCGAATTGTTCTAAGTACAGCTCACATCGTTGCGAATGGCAGAGATCTTCTCCTAAAAATGGTCAGGAACCACGAGATGATTGGCGAAGGAGCGTTCCTTTAAAAAGTCGCGGAGCAAGCGGCCGAGACCCTTGGCCTGAATTTTAACATCAAAAGTGAGGTAAGTGCATTACTCCATCTAGATGCTCCACTTTTAAAAGCTGAAGTGAAGAAAGCAGAGGTTGAAAAATTTCACCAACAGCTACTCGACAAGAAAATGTACGGAAACTTTCACAGAAATGTAGAAAAACAGACCTTGTCGAAGGAGCAAAATTTTGCTTTCCTCAGATCATCAGGGCTTCATTCAGGTACAGAGAGTTGTATTTTCGCATGCCAGGACGGTGTCATTTCCACCTTAGCATACCGTGAACGCATTTTATGTCAAGAAGTTCCCAGCGATAGGTGCAGAGCGTGTCATGCATATGCTATCTAGTACACATACTATCCGAGTGTCCCACTCACGCGGGAACGACGTACCTCTACAGACATAAGGCGGCCCTGAGAGTGCTTTATTACCATCTTTGTCGCTCTTACGGTGTTGGCCGCGACCCTACGCTGCCGAGCGCTCCAAGGGAGATAGAGTCAATTGTCCAACACAAGAAGTGCCAAATTTTCTGAAACTACGATTTTGGGACAGCAGTCTCCGTTGCACAATCGAGGCCTGACATTGTTATCCAAGACTTCGAGAAACGAACTATATTCGTGATCGAATTCTTGGCTCCGTCCGAACACAACATCACTGCCAAGGAGAAAAAAAAGGAGGAGAGGTATCGAAACCTTAAAAGGGAGCTGCAACGACTGCACCCAAAATATTCGGTACACGTAACTGTCCTTGTGATAGGTGCTCTCGGAGGTGCCAAACTATCACTGGTTCGTAACCTTAAAGCCATACCCGCGTGGCAAAAATATGCCAAGGCACTTGCGAGATGGATGCAGAAAGCTGTCATCCTTGGGTCGCTTCGTGTCCTCAAGACACACGAGGGCTTCGCCGGCCTGTCTTTGTGATTTCACCGTGCCCTGTAACCATCCATCTCACGGTTGTGAGACATGGCCATAAGTGTGATTTACCGTGGTTCTACTGGAAGCCGGTGTCATTTTTCAGATGGCAGTTACTCTGAGTGGAACCCTGCGGTGGTTGTTTAACCCTTTTTTTTAAATTATGTATATATATATATATATATATATATATATGCATATACATGATAAGTATAAATATTTAATGAAGTTCGGGGCACCTGCAATTTTTGACCCAGCACTATTATTTTCTCACAAGTATTGATTCATTTCATTCATTAGTATATAAGGGCAGAAAGAATCATAAGTCTCAACGTAATGCGAGCGATTTATAGATACAAGATAGGTTTATGTATACATATAAGTATTAGCCCGTTAACAAGGAGTTCATTGAGACGCATATAATGGCATTTAAAAAAGTAGACACTTCAATGCCTTGAAATGCGTACTAATTGCATTTTTGTCCGAAATGCCATTGAATGCATTTTATGGCTTGAATCTTGTCTCGTTCCAATCATTTTCAATGCGCACAAATGAAAAGGCATTAAACTGACGTCATGGTAATACTGTTAAGTGAATTGGAGTTAATGCTATTTAATGCGGTTCGCCGAGCCACCCACTTGAATGCCATACAATGCCTTTCATGACACAAAGTATTGAGTTGGTTTAATGCCATTTAATGCGGTTCGCCGAGCCACCCACTTGAATGCCATACAATGTCTTTCATGGCAAACAGTATTGAATCGGGTTAATGCCATTCAATGCCGTTTCGAGATATTTTCAGTTGAATGCCATACAATGCCTTCTGCGGCAGATTTCATTGACAAGGCTAATGCCATTTAAGAAGAATAGGAACCATATAGGAACTGAGGCACAGACGCGAAAGTGATATAGTAGCCGAAAAGTGAGCATGCTCATAGTATTTCGTTGTGGTTTATTCTCGCATTCTGATACTTTTTAATAATAACTGCAAGATGTTCGTGTATGTGATTTTACTCTCGCGTAACGTTTCAACAAAAGTTCATACGTCAAGAATAAAAAAATATGATGCCGCGAAGCATTCTCCATCGCAAAAATACCACATCCTCGTCTCTCTGAATAACGGCGGAAAGGCCGACATACGAGAGGGAGTAATATTAAATTTAGCAGGTAAGTTGAAAAGCTTTTCAATTTAAGGCCATGTGAGCGTAACCTCAAAAACTTTTTTACATTTTTTTCAAAACCAACTTCTTTATTCACACAAACTTTCATATCGATATCTCATTTCGTGTGGAATTGGTATGATAAAAAATATGTCGGTAAAGTACAAATCGGATAAGTGTTATATGCGCTTAAGGATTTTGAAAGGTTTTGAGATAATAACAAAAATTTCTTCAGATTCGTGGGAAAATTTGAAATGTTTTTTCACTTTCCAAATTAATTTTACAAGAATAATAAAGAATATTTAAAAATAAATTTTGAAGAATAAATAATAATTCAACAATTATTAATTTAGAAACAATCGGAGTTAGTTTAAGAGATATTTAAAAGTTTTGAAAAGATTTGAGAATAATTAAAAATTTGTAAAGATTTCATGAACATTCCTAGAAAATTTGAAAATGATTTTTTATTTTCAAAAAGTAATTCAAAGAGAATATTTCAAAAGATGTCAAAACGAAAACAGATTTTGCCGTATAAATAACAATCGAACGCTGTGATCCCTTCTATTGTTTAACTTGCAATTTTACATGCATTCAGTACATAATTGTTGCAAATAAATAGATTTTGGGTAATTTTGTGAGGAATGTAAATTTCAATTAATATTAGTGAATTCTCATGTAACCTCTTTCCTGTTAATGTCTTCTTTCAAAGTATTACATTCAGTCCTTATTCTCGCAGCCTTCACGATTTACTTCGAATGAAAATCTGCCACCTACATCTGTGAGTAACCCCACCCAGGACATTAAACGACTCAAAAAGAGTTTGAGTCAATACGAAGAAAAATTGAAGAACATAACCGAGAAGTACGAGCTGGTTAAGGAAGAAGTGAAGAGTTTGGAACAAGCTTTGAGCGAATCGGATGCTTATGCAGATTCACTCAGAGAAGAGCGCACCGCAATGAATGAAGAAATGGCGTTACTAAGAAAACTGAATTGAACTGAACTGAACTGAAAAAATTGAATATTTCAAAGTAAAAGCTTCGGAAAACCTAGAAATATAAATTTTTATAAAAAAAGAAAAATCTGATTTGTCATAAAAATTGATTCGACAAATTTTTCTAAAATCAAAATTTAAACTTTTTAAATTACTTTAAGTAAATTTAAATCGTTTAGAAATTAACAATTAAAAATTTTTAATTATACTTTTCGAAATTCAACCATTTCAATTTTAATGGCAAAATTTAAACTTATGATAGGGAAAAACTGGAAATTTAGCGCTTGCCATTAAAATTCAGAATTCTATTCTAAAATTGTAATCATTAACAATTGAAATTATTCAATTATTCAATAGAAAAATTGTTTTTTTTTTTAAAACTGAGTTTGAAATGTCGAACTTTTTGGAACATTTTTCAAATAAAAAAAAACTTCAATATTATATGCCTGGATCTAAAATCTGCTCATTTTTAAGGCTTAAATTTGAGAAATTGTTTTAATTTTTCATTGTTTTGAATTTATTCTGAAGGCATTTCATTCAAAATTCTTTGATTACAAATCCTTTAAACTGAAAAGCGTGCAACTATCAAGTCTTTTAATTTGATACTCTACGGTTTCGAAAAATTTAAGAAATCAGACAGTTTTGTACGTTTAAAATTGAAACCAAACTATTCAGAAAATTTAAATATAAAATTATTAAATTTAAAACTGACTAATATTGAAAACAAACAATAATTTAAAATATTTAAATCTAAAATTATTCAATTAAAAACTAAAAAAAAAAATGCTTTTAATATGAAAATTTTCAATTTTGAAATATCTTAAAATGAAATTTGAATTGGTTTGAATACAAAAAAGTTTTTATATCACAATTCTTCGCGGCTAATTTTTTTTTACTTTTAAATGAAGTTCGGATTTGTTTAAGTTTCAAGTTTTGGTAGTATACATTTTTTCATTTTTTAATATTTTTCATTTAAAATTACTTTTTATTCTGAACGTTTTGTATAACGATTCAGTTTTACAGGGTTTATAATTGAAACTTTTTCTATTTTGAACGGTGAAAAAAAAGGTGAAATTATTTTTTGATTTTATATTTAAATTTGTCTAATCAATTTTTATGTTAAATCATAATTTCTTAAATTGAATAAAAATTTAGATTTCTAGAACTTCAGAAGCTTTTACTTTGAAATATTCAATTTAGTTTTCAGTTTCTAATTGTAAAATTTTAGTCGCTTCTCATTTAAATTTATAAAAATTCAAATGTTTTAACTTTTGAATCATTCCATTTTGAATGCTTTTATTGATCAATCATAGTTTTCATTCCTCTGAATTTTAAATGATCTATTTCTGAAAATTTTAATTGAAAAATATTCAATTTTCAACGTTTGAAAATCGTCCTCTTTCGAAATTGTAATCTGAAATCATTCAATTCCGAGATTCTTGAATCCAAAGTAAAATTGTTAAATTCTGAACGCTTGGAATTAGAAATAATTAAAATTCCTCCCTAATTAAATTCAATTTTAATTTGAAATTATCCCATTTTAAACTCTTTTATTCGCAAATGACACAAGTTCAATTCCTTTTGATTTCATTCGAAATATCGTCATTTTTCAAAATTTTACCTATCTACAATATTTCGAATTGGAACATTTTAAATAAAAAATCATTTCATAATTTTTTTTAAATTTCAAACGCTTTCAATTCGAAATTATCAAGAACAAATGATGGTCTAGCCGTGGTTCCCGGCGTGTGAGAGCCGAGCGGCGCTCGACAGCTAACTTCACAGTGGCTCTAATCCGCTCTCTAATTATAACTCTATACCAAAAAGCCAGTGATATTTGTTTAAATTAGTTTTAAGTATTTAGATCTTTCTTCGTTCGTTCAGTACAATCATGTTTGTACTATAAAATAGAAAGTATTATGTTGAAATTCCAAAAATAATATCCATCTTAGTTTGTTTAAATTAATTTTTAGCATCACAATCTTCGTTCAGTACAAAAATAGAACAATTTATGTACGATAAAACAAGAAGCATTATAATACGATGTGTTTTGAAATAAAAGCTTAAAAATACGTTCTTTTGTAAATTATTATTTCGGAAATTCCACCGTTTCGCATTGAAGCGCATAAATATTAATTCCGTTATGTAGCATATACTCAGTTTCCTTCATTTTAATGCCATTAAATGCCCTTTCATTAACTTCACATTCATGCCAATGCCTTTTAATGCTGTTCATTTTAAGTTTTCATTTTAATGCGTTTCATTGCTCCTTGCGCATTAATAAGCATTCAGACAAAAATGCAATTAAAACGCATTGAAACGTTCCAATGTGTTCCAATGAACTCCTTGTTACCGGGAGTATAGGATTCGTAAACAAACCACTGTAGCCAGCGACCGACCCTCCAAGCATACAAAAATATATATGAGGGGCTGATAGCAAAAGCGGACTAAAAAAAAGAGTCGGAGCAAAAGCGGGTTGATTATTTCTCAGCGGAAGAACGAATTACCCAACGCGCTATGAACAAAAACGAGTTAAAGATTTAACTCGTTTTTGCCCGTAGCGCGTGGGCTAACCCATTTTTTCCCGCACACATATTTGGATTCGGTGCAACTCCAACTGAACTCTTGATTCGTTTTTGGCTACGCGGATATTTTCGTTTCATTCGCGCCTGGACGATCGAGAATGAATAAAATTGATGGGTTTACCTTATAATAGCTCAAGCGCAATTTTAACGATTTTTCAGAAGAGTCAGAAAACGTTCTCAAAAATCGAATTTTTAATTTTGAAGAAACAAATATATACTCCTAAAGTACATCAATGCTGAATTGATGCTTAAAAAGATAGTTTGGAAAATTATATTATATTTCAAAAAAATTAATGATAATTATTTTAAAAATTCATTTCATTTTTAATCCGAATAATATTTTGCAAACAAATTATCAATACCATGGGGACCTAGAAATAATTCGGTTCCCTTTGCGTGGAATTGCAAAACTAAAATAGGAATAATAAACAATAATTTATAGACAAAAAGAGTTTTTATATTGAACTCATGAAAGTTATTGAATTTTTCTTCATTTTATGAACAAATTTTATAAGCCATTATCGCCATCAGCTATTTATGATATAATAAATAAAGTTTTTCCTACAAAATCGACTGAAAATTACACGGCAATGGCACCTAGTTATCATATTTAGTCAGTTAATAACAATTGATGTTTATTTAAATAAACCTAATCAAAAAATGCACTGGTGGGTTATTTTCCGACGTACTAGCTTGGTTCTTTCAACGTAATGAAATGTTATCAACTAATTTATAAACTTTTAGGGATATCTCAATGACAATCGACAGTTATTATTTTTAAGAACAAATTTTTTAACAAATTTGTATTATCTCATGTATTTATAAACTAAAAAATTCCACTATTCACCCAGAAATTACCAGCCAATTATTTATCAACCATTTCTTGCTATTAATCAATAACAATTTATGACTGTTTGAACGAAATTAATTAACAAATGCATTTTTTGGCTATTTTCAACTTTAAAACTTTGTTCTTTTAACGCATAATCAACTTTTAACAACTAATTTTTGAACTTTTCTTAGACATTTGGATAACGATTAATTATTGTTATTGGTATGAACAATGTTATGAAGACATTTTTTTCGTCTTATGCATTTTTCAACTAAGAATGTTGTTTTTCTTGTGGAATTTGGAAAAAATTTCTTCGCTGAAACTCATTGTTAACATAGCTGCGCAATCTTTCACAAGATGCCAAGTGCTTATTTTGTATAAATAAACATAATTAACAAATGCATTATTTGTAAGGGAGCGGACTAGACAAGGTATGAACATTAGGGTGGTCCAATTTTTTTTTTCGAATTTTTATGAATAACGTCCGGAAATTTCTTCGAATCCACACAAAAATAATTCCATTTTCTTAAAATGGTATTTAGAGGTGCCGCAAGCCCCATGAAGTTTGACACGTATTTCCCATAAGAAAAACAGACGTTTTTGTAAATTTGATTCAGAATCTTCCATATTAGCTGAATCGGGTTGAAACTTAACATTTCTCTTTACAATTAGCCATAAAATACGAATAGAATATTACTTTTGAAATATCACCCCCATAAGCCTGTTTTATGGGGTCCCGAAAAAACCGCCCATAACTGAAAAAATGGGTTTTGCGAGTTTTTGGCGCTAATTATGATTTTTTTTAGTCTGCTTTTGCTATCTGCCCCTCATATATTAAGAAGTTTTGTAGTCCATGTGTTCATACACTTCCACCTTTCTTTCTTTTTGCCATGCGCCAGCGTGACACACAAAGTCACGTGAACCCCATTTTTCGTATAGTGGTTTAGAAAGATTGCAAAGCGTTTGTACCAAAATGTACAACATTTTATTTCGCTTCTTTCAAAGCACTATACCAATTTTCGTTATTCGAATCGATTACAAAATTTAATACAGCGACTTAGAAATACTGTAATTTTTAGTATGTAAGAGTCTAATATCCTTACCAGCCTTATGCATCGCGCGTGTATTTCGGTTAGTTCACGCAGCCTTCTCGTGTAAGCTGAGTTATAGGTAGCGCTGGATGGCATGTAAACCTGAATTTGTCAACAAACACATGGCAGATGTACAGGCAGGCTCTGTTTTTTACCATTTTTATTTAATAGAAAGTGTTTTAACAAATGATTTTTATTCTACATTATGGGGAAAATTAAGGAGGAAAAAGACCCTCCAAAAGAAAAGAAAATTTAGAATACGGGAATAGTGGAAAAGAACGAAAATGCGGAAAACGGTGTATAGCTCCGGGATGTACTTCGGGTTACGATTCTAATCCTGCGAAAGTTAGTGTTTTTCTTGTGCCAAAATGTGAAGAAAATGTCAAAGTATGGCAGAAAGCAATACGACGAGACGATATAATTTTCAAATCGAGTCATAAAGTGTGTCAGTTGCATTTTGCTCCGAAAGATATTTTGTGGGAACGAGAAATAAAAGCAGCTGACCCTACTAAAAAAAAGTCAGGAATCGTCAGAAAAAAAGTCAGGACTTCTGACCACTTTTTTAATGTTTCTCGACAGAAATCGTCAGGCAAAGTCAGAATTCGTGAGAAATGTTCAGAAATCGTCAGAGCTTGGGTTCGAAGGATACACTGAAAAAAATGCCTGCGAAATATTCAACTAAGTCATGTAGTTGAGTGGAAAGTAGTAAATCCAACTACTTTCTTATTTATTTATTTTCACATAAACTTATTTTAAAGTAAAATAAATACTGTATTTCTCATTTTATTTTTTAATTGGATTTAGAGGTTAAGTATGTATTTTACACGCGGAGTTTATTTTTACTTATATATTTTGTCAATTCAAATTGAACAAATATATAAATAAAAATAGACACTACATATTCAGCCTCTGAATCAAATTTAATAATAAAATTAAAAATACAATATTTAGTTTACTTTAAAATAACTAAAAATTTTTAAAAACAACTAAATATTGTATTTCTAATTTTATTATTAAATTACATTTAGAGGCTGAATATGTAGTATCTATTTCTGCTTTTTTTTCTTCTTTTCCACTATTCCCGTATTCATCATTTTCTTTTCTTTGGGGGGGCCTTTTTCCTTCTTAATTTTCCCCATAATGTAGAATTAAAATCATTCGTCAAAACACTTTCTATTAAATAAAAATGGTAAAAAAACAGAGCCTCACTGTACATCTGCCATGTCTTTGTTGATAAATTCAGGTTTACATGCCACCCAGCGCCACCTACAACTCAGCTTACGCCAACAAGCTGCGTGAAACTAACGTCAATGCATAGGGTTGATTCTTACGAATTATTCCAATAAGAGATATTGGTCTGTATTTTCATAGTCACTATTCGACTTTTTCTAACCATACCTCGATTATTCCTAAATTCGTATATTTTATTTCAATTATGCATATGCGATAAAAAAAATATTAATACCAAAAGTCTCTCCGTGCAGGTGTCCCTACAGATAAAATCGATCTACCCCTTAAAACTTTCAATTCTTACCATTACAATATTAAATTTACCATAGAAATTGATGAAGATTCAAAAATAATTTTTTTCAAAAACTCTTGTTATTAGATGTGAAGGTTTTGTGAAAATTGATTGATGTAAAAAAAAAACTTGGTATGGTCGTTATCTGAATTTTAACTCCTTTCATCCTAGTTGCCATAAAATTGATTTGGTCACAGGTTTAGTTTACAGAATTCTTAGAATTTCAGATCCAGAACTTAGAATCAAAAACATAAATTTAATCAGAGATACATTAAAAGATAATGGTTTCCCAACCTATTTAATCAACAGATGTTTAAAACGAGAAACTTTCCGATTATATAATACTGAACTTGCTTCTATAGAAATAAAAAAAGTTTCTTACGTTGATTTCACAGTTAGTCCATATGTACATAAATGGCTTATCAGAAAAAATTGAACAATTTCTTAATAAACAAAAAATCAAGATCATTTACAAACCAACTAATAGCTTCTCAAAACTTTTTTAGGAATCTCAAAGACGCACTTCCAAAAAATAAAATATCCGGAGTTGTTTATAAATACAATAGCGCTGTCTGTCCCTTTTCTTATGAAGGTGAGACTGGTAGACCTGCAAAAGCCTGTGGTTGTGAACACAGGTATTCTATTTCCCATCCTGATAAAGCTGCTGCTGCTCATACTGCTCTTACTTAAACACTATATTGATACCAGCCATAACTTTGATTTTGATAATTTTGAGATTCTATCAATGGAGAACAATAGTTCAATAAACAAAAGTTCAATAATTCTTTTCCCGACGTTTAAAAAACCTGTTGCAATTTTTGATCAATTATGGAGAAAAATAATTTCATGTCGTTAAGTTGCATTGGCTTAAGACGATCTGAAGGTACCACATCATACCTGGCGTTTCAAAGACCCTTTGCTATTGTCTTGCGCTGGATCACCCAGACGATCGAGCTCGATGCTCGACGGAGCGCTGTGGTTCTCAACCGGCGGCTTCTATATTACGCTTCAGTGATACATTTAGATTTAAATTGAATCGTTAATGTGTTGTAATGTTTGGGTAACTGCAATGCAAAGTAACGTACGTTACATATCTTTGACGTTACTGCACGTTACTTTTAAGAAATTTGTTTATGATATTTATACTAAATTAAATGTCTTAATAAATAAATAATTATTTTTATTAAATAAGTAAATTTAATAAATAATTAAGTTTAATTAATAATTAAATGAAATATATAATTATACAAAAAGATTGGAAAGGGGGGGAAATTGCGAAAAAAAACGTTTGTTTAGGAACAGATTTTAAAAACAGCACTTTTTGACAAATATGTATGGAGTCTAATTGTCAATGAAACATGAGGGTTTTTTTGTTTATTAATTAGAGAAATTTGTAGACATTTTCATACTTCTCTAAAGAAGAATATTGTTTACAATCTAACATGTAAAATGGTTATTAATTTCTTTATTAAAAAAAAAACAAAAAAAAAATGAATGCATGCTTCATTAACAAGTGGATTAGGCCTACTGGGGATAACCACGTAAAAAAAAAACGCGCCTTCAGCTCGACCTCCATGGTGGTACGGAACAGAGTTCATTAACTATTCAATTGAAATGTATCACTGCAACCTGTAACGTAATACAGTAGCCTCCGGTTGAGAGCCACAGCGCCCCGTCCAGCTTCGAGATCGAGTCTAGCGCAGAACAATAGCCAAGGGTCGCTAAGGCGTCAGGTATGATGTGGTACCTTCAGATCGCCTTAAGCCGTTGCATTCTACATTATCGACCTATTCATCAAATTCTGTTTTCTTGTTTGAATTTTCGTAATTCTCCTTCAGTTATATAAAGCGTATTTTCGAATTTTGCGTAAACAACTTCCAGGTTATTTATGATTTCAATGACGCAATGACGTTAATATGATATTAAAAATTAAAATTAAAAAAATATTCGAAGTCAATCGAATAGCATGAGTAAGAAAAGCATTTAAAGAAATAGAGCATTTCTCATGGTAGGCCATATACTCTGGATTTTTATTTCTGTATTCCAGTGGCGAGTTTCGAGCGCGAACTCTAGATAAGGGATAACATCTAAGAGTATTTAAATGTTTGGTTTTTAGAAACATTGATGTGCTGATAATTTAAGGCAGCATGAATTTTACTGAAAATTTTATGTTCATTCTTTTCAGCATTACTTTAAATCAGTGCAATATGCTGGATTCGTCTACCTCTCGACATCTAACGTGATACTGTCAACAATTTCGAAGCTTCAGATAAGACAGCTTGCACTTTATTCCAGGTTTTTACGCACGTTCTTTAACTTTAATATAGAGATAAATGGTACACTATCCGGGCGTTTATCGCTCACTATGTAATACAACAACGTTTGAGATGAGGTCACATGCATTTTATTCAGAGATATATTGCTATAAATGTGAAAAATAGGCTGAATACAAATAGTTATTACCGAAATCAGTTAACTAATTTTACATCAGTGATAAATTCTACTTTTTCTAGCCGAGTTTTTAAATATGCTAAGTCTTAGGAGTTCTGAGCCATTTGCTGCTTTAAGACTCACAATATTAAATTTTTTTCGCAAATAAATGTGATAACATATTTCGAAATTGGAATTTTTCACTCATCTGTTAAAACTATTGCGTAATATAGTTTATAAAAATAGAGGTTGATTGATTTATTTCTATCTAAATAATTATGACTAATTTAATTTAAAAACATATTTTTTTTAATACGCAAAGGGGGTAATACTAATAGATAGAGATGATAAATGTGAATAAAATGATTTCACAATACGCAACATTTTGTGTAAATAACTTCAAGGATATTTATCATTTCAATTATTGAAAACCAACCAATTTTCTTTTAGATTTAAATTAGCAACAAAAATAGTTGCAAGTCGATTTATACCTGTATAGCGGCCATCAATAGATAATTTATATACCAAAAATTAATTTTATTGTCAAATAAAGAGCAATATATCACTTTCAAATATTTTGTTGTAATTCGAAGCCAATAAAAATTATTTTAATGTCAGCCTTCCTTATATATTATTGTTTTAACATATTGCAAATACATTCCCGTTAACGTATATCAAAAATTAAATGGTCAAATAGGCGAGAAATTTTCCATAACTCTAAGAAAATAGCGAAGGCCGATTTTTTTCGATATTTTGAAATTTAAAGGTCACTTAAGCAGGGTAAAAAATATTTAAATCATTTTTTGCTATGTAGGTACAACTCTACTTTTGCTTCGAACTATTTTTCCTGATAATTCATATACCGAAAATTAATTTTACTGTCAAAGAAAGAGCAATATAACACTTTCAAATATTTTCTTGTAATTCAAAGTCAATAAATATTATTTTAATTTCAACATTTCTCATATATTACTGTTGCAACATATTGCAAATACATTTCTGTTAACGTATATCACACGTTATATAATTTTTTAAAAAATTTTGGTTTTCAAATTTGAAGAAATGTGTCATTTTTGTGATTTTTAGCTATATCTACGATGCGGAGATAGAAGGAATTTTTTTGTGAAGCTTTAGGGGAGTGTTTTTGAATTCTGTTTTTGAATTCCAAAAGAAAGTTTTCATTGCTATTATAACTTAGCACCAATAACTTTTTTTTCAATACGCCCTAACGTTCAGTTTATTGGAAGAGCTTGCTCAATTGACACCACTACTGAAACAGTTTGAATGAAAAAATATTTGTTAAAAGAACGGTGGCTTGTTCGATTATCGCTTTCAGTGAAAATGTTATGACTAATGCAATAACATTCATATTTGAAAATGTTAAGGAGATGGAAGGAAGAGTAATATCAGACATGGTAATACGTATACCTTTACCAATACAATAAGATAATATTATACATGGAGAAGAATGGAAGTGAAAAATTGGGTCTTTAGTGCTAGTAGTCGAGGTATTCATTACTGAACTGTCCTTGTAAAAAAAAATAAATAAAAAATAAATCGCGGTATCTAAATTTTGTGGACCCCCTTTAGGCCTCTTGCAGGGGGTGCTTGTCAAGGTGGAGGGTGGAAGAAGCACATTTTCTGAAAGCACTAATTTCCCTTTACAATATGGTATAGATTTCATTCCTTTACTAAATGACAGGTGTTTAAAAAAAATGGATCGCTAAGAATCCAATTTATCGCACCTTCGTCAGACTTGGCGCTGGCAGGAGGGCCGTTTCTTCATCGTCCATGTGTAAGGTTTAATATCTGGTAACTTTTATCATCTTACCTTCTTACCTGACAAATCACGCAGTGGGATCTTGGACGCAAGGCAAGCTTCGGTTCGGTGCTGCCCGAGCGTTATTGAGTGCGGGGCATTCAGGAATGGTTACTGGACTATTGCAAATTCTGCCAAGTTACCAATACATACATACATAGATTAGCAGTTCGAACTCGAAAGTTCATTGCCTCACTACCCGATTCGGGTAGTGTTTCTAGGTGGATATTTACTACCAATGTGGGCCCACCACACCCACGACGCGACGGGCCAACAGCACGCAGGTATTCCAGAACGGTTACCCATCCAAGTACTGACCGCGCCCAACAATGCTTAACTTCAGTGATCTTACGAGAACTGGTGTTTTCAGCGTGGTATCCCAAAAGAACACTATAAACTATACTTACTATCTGTCCAAAAAATTTAGATACCTCGATTTCTGTACAGATTTTAGTGAAAATCTCAGCAGAAAAAAATTCTAAAAATATGGAACAAAATGGCGAGTGAAAGGTGAAAAAGTAACATAATCTTATCATCATTTCAGAATACTCAAATCTGAACGGCTGTTAGTACCTGAAAATGAATTATAAAAACTCTGTAAAAATATATGAATTTCGTTGATCCTTTCCGTGTACAATGGTAAAATTTAGAGCCAAAAATAGTCATTTGTTATCAAGTTATTAACAAAAGAGTAGGGAGGTGTCATTTCCGAAACTAAGGAACGTACAGAGATGATTTTTGAAGCAAATTACACATTTTTGGCTTCTGAAAATGTCGTATGTTTTGTCAATGATCAAAAAGTTGCTCTTGAATGTTTAAAAAAATTATTTTCTTCTTGGAAAAATACAAAGGGCTGTACGAGAATCGAGGCAACCGCACTCACAGCAGGGCACCTTGTCGGCACTACTGCTACACTTGCAACACGACATTCTCTCGCACTCACACAGTTACACAGTCACAGAATCGTGACTAACAGTCAACACGATTATTATATTGTATGAAATATATATAACTGTTTATCACTTTGATTAAAATGTGCAACAACTCCAGTGATTAAGAGAGATCCGAATTTGAAAGAATCGCAAATAACGTTCGCCAGTGTTACTCTTTTCAATTGAACCGTTTGGCGAAAAAAATAAAAAAAAAGAGATGATATTCTGGGCATGGATGAAGACCAGTACAGCACGACAACGCTAGGCCACATAGAAGTTCCGTGGTCCGTCAAACCATAGACGAATTGAAATGAGAAATTTTGCCGCATCCAGCTTACACTTCAGACATTCCCTCGTCAGATTACCACCTTTTTCGCTCGTTACAAAACACCTGAGCTGAGCACCAAATAAAAATTGTGGCTGAAGTGCGACAAATGGTGGATGACTTTATAGCGTGAAAAGATCAAGCCTTCTTTCGCTATGGAACCCATCAATTGACTGAGCATTCGGGAACAGTAATAGACGCCAGTGGCCACTATATTAATTAATACTTTCATTTTGATAGATTTTTATAAGTAAAATAAAAGTTGCTGAAAACAGGTAGAAATTATTTATACACTTTATGATTAGTTTAGAATTTTAAACCAAAAAGATCAATTTTTAATACAGGATGTGAACTTTCCACAAAGTGGTTTTACTTTCATCAAAAAAAACTAATTGTCGACTACAATGATGAACCTTGAACTGGAATAGTTATACTTTTTCTTCGAAAATGAAATATAACTACTTCCGGTTACTATCTGGATATGAGTATAGTCCCAATTAATTCACTATAGGTCCCAGTATCATCCCCCACTCAAGCCCGAAAATAATAATTTTGTCCTCAACTTAGAAAAACGCGAATATCTCCTAAACTAGAAGCGGCCATAAGGGTCCTTTTCATGCGGACGCCCACATATATTGCTTTCAACGAAAGAAAGAAGGAGAAGTAACTCATTTTTTCAATGTTCAATATTTTACGGGATTTGTGTAGAAGGTGTCAGTGGAATGTAAGGGCCTAGGAGGTGAGTAGGGTTGCGTGGGGTGAATTGGGGAGATAAAAATTAATTTTCAGCGTAGTTCTGAGGTGGGATTTAGTTAAATACTAGTAACCAAGCGCGCCTATTAATTTTGTGTGTGAGAAAGAATGAACCAACTACGTATTTTTTCTCTGTTATTTATATTTAATTAATGTCACAAAATATTTGTATAAAATAATTAGATTCTGCCATCATTATCATCTGAAAAGGATTGTGAATATAATTATAATGAAATTTATTACAATTTACTCTTAAATTTGTTTAACACTTAACCTTTTTGTAAATTATATTGCCGTAATGAAATTTTTCATTTTATAAATTAAAAGAAATATTATTTCTAAAATAAATTATGAATTGTTCGTTATAACATGTAGATGAGTATATGAATTTCAATTTGATAAGTGCTACGAAAAATATTAGTTTTTATTATTATATAAGTTGTACAAAATTGAAGAAAATGAATGACACATAGAATAATGGCAGTAATTACCAATCTTTCAGTTTTTAAGAATGATGATAACAAATTTTTAAGTTGTCTATTTTCTCGGCAATTATTGCCTTTGCTCAACAGTAATCCATTTTTCACTAATATTTTATTGTGCATTGAGAGATGTAGTGAATTTTTTTCATAAAAAATTAATTTTCTAATTTTTATCATAAATGATGCAAGTTATTACGAAAAAGTAAAATGTATTTTAATGTAACTTTTTTATACGTGAAAATTTTTATCGAATCTGTTGTTGTTTACGTAAAAATAAGTAAATTCTTTTATTAAAAGAAGAAAATTATCCTGTCTATAGAACTTTCCAGGTCTTTATAAACGTTACAGTCTCTTTCTTATTAAAAGCTAAATTAAACAAAGAAATATAAAAAAAAAATTCCTTCTGCGGCAATCTGTTTTTAACCTTTTTTTTAATAATTTATTTTTACGTATCGCATAATTTAACCAAGAAAATTATTTTCTACCTGATATATTCTGCGACTGTACTTGTAGAACATGTCTAATTTTACATGGATTTTTTCTATAGACAAAAATTGTATGTAAAATATTTTTCATTAAATGATTGAAAGTATGAAGTACAGCATTATAATTTTACAAAGTTTGATTAAAATCGAACAACAACCTGCAAATTGTGATATTTCTGACGTGTACTGGCCCAGCTTATAAATTTAATTTTTTAAATCCACATATGTTATATAAGTAATCATACAAAAAGGTTGCACAAAGTATTTGGTTTACATCGTCGGACTTACGTCGCTTTTTATATATTATTTTTATGAAGCATTGTTTTCATCTGATAGTTTATTTTTTTTATTAGTGTATAGAATACCTGAAAATAAAACATGAATCTAACGATCAAATTTGGACAACCACCAAAATGCTCCTATTGCAATTCCAACGTTTCGGTGCTCATACAGGACCCTTATCAAGGTAAGAAAAATTAGAGCAGATGGGAACAGCGACGAAACAACGACGCTATCTCCTCGATACCTGAGATCTAAGTGTGGGTCAAAAGGCAAATCCGTTATAAACAAATAAGAAATAAGAGAAAGTCAAGATTCATGAAAACCTATTGCTAAATGTAATTAATCATACTAGAATAACTTTTGTTTGTATACCGTTAAGCCATTTCCCTTTCAGGGTAGGCGTGACACTACCCGATTCGGGTAGTGTTTCTAGGTGGATAGTTTTCTTGTAGTTATAAATAACTACAAGTGTGGGGTCACCACAACCACGATGCGCCAACAGCACTCAGTATTCTTCAATGGTCACCCATCCAAGTACTAACCGCGTCCAACGCTGCTTAACTTCAGTGATCTGACGAGAACTGGGTTTTTCAGCGTGGTATGGCCGTTTAATTTATCCTAATCAATTTTCAAATTAATAGACAACTTATTTTGTTTTTTAATGAATTCTTTCTTTCTCTCATTACTTCCACTATGTAAAATTTCAACATTATCCCAGTCAAAATCATGGCCAACATCAACAAACCCTCTCGTATGTCTAGCAAGAACACTCTTATAACAACGTCCCAAACGAACATCACTTTTGTGTTCCTCCATCCTAGTATTAAGAATTCTGCCAGTCTGTCTCACGTAAGTCATCTCACAGATCTTGCAAGTGATCTTGTAAACAACACCACCTTTTTCAAATTTATCCAAAGCATCTTTACAAAAAGTTATTATTGAATCCATTTTAAATGGTATACGGAAAATAGTATGAATATTAACATTTGTCAACATAAATTCAATAGTTTTCGAAATTTAACCAAAAAAATGAAGAACGAGAGTATTAAAAGAACTATATTCTCTCAATTCCTTCTGCTTATCTGTAGATAAAATGTTATTTTGTTTGGTTTTGATTTGTTGAATTCTAATTGTGATATGTTGCTCAATTAACTTTTGTGGGTAATGGTTAAGAAAAAGGATATTCCTAACAATATTCAAATTCTCTTTGTGAAATGAAATGTGGGACAAACCTAAAGCTCTGTCAACTAAGTTTTTGATTACTGCAATTTTGTTTTGAAAAGGATGAGCCTGTTTAACTAATTCAAAGGGTATACTTGGAAACATTGCAACAACATCCAAAGAAATCATTACATGGTCATCAGGAACAGCTTTTTTAATAATAATTTTTTGGAATTCCCAGCTATTTTTAATCTTGTATTTTGAAGTTGTAATGGAGTCTTTAAGTATCAAATGAAAGTTTTGTTCTAAAAATTTCGTGGGAGTGTTAATAGTTGAAATAACTGTTCTCAAAGGATAGCCATCTTTATGAATCTTTCTCAAACCATAACATCTTGCAAGAACTGTGTCTTCAGTATTTATATCAGTCCATCTTATATCTTTTCCTAAAAATCGTTTCTTTCACTAATTGTCTAGAATCTTGAAAGTATCTCTTCTTAATTGTTTTAACGGATTTTCATTCAATCGTAAAATTTCTAAAGATTTCATGATAACGAAAGGTTTCCTTAAAAACAACCCTGATGTAATTTGCATGAATGCTGATAAAGGCAATATTACAGTTTGTATGAAGAAAGCAGATTATATTAGGGATACGGAGGATTTACTTTCCAATCGTGATAACTTTGATTTATTGAATGAAAATCCGTTAAAACAATTAAGAAGAGACACTTTCAAGATTCTAGACAATTGGACAAAGAAGGGACTTTTAGGGAAAGATATAAGATGGATTGAAATAAATACCGAAGACACAGTTCTTGCAAGATGTTATGGTTTGAGAAAGATTCATAAAGATGGCTATCCTTTGAGAACAGTTATTTCAACTATTAACACTCCCACGAAATTTTTAGAACAAAACTTTAATTTGATACTTAAAGACTCCATTACAACTTCAAAATACAATATTAAAAATAGCTGGGAATTCCAAAATATTATTATTAAAAAAGCTGTTCCTGATGACCATGTAATGATTTCTTTGGATGTTGTTGCAATGTTTCCAAGTATACCCCTTGAATTAGTTAAACAGGCAATTTTAAATAGATGGGACAATATAAAAACACGCACTCGATTGAGTTAAAAAGATTTTATCAAAGGTATAATTTTTATTATGAACTCAACTTATTTTAAATTCAATGGATCTTTTTATACGCAAAATTTTGCTACTCCCATAGGTTCAGTCATTAATCCGATTTTAGCAGAAATAGTTATGGAAGATTTGGAGGTCTTTTCTTTCAAAAAGCTAGATTTTGTTTTGCCCTTTTACTTTCGGTATGTTGATGACACCTTATTATGTGTTCATCTAGCAAAGTTACAGTCAGTTATTGATGCTTTCAACAGTTTTCATCCAAAACTTCAATTTACCCATGAAATAGAGAAAAATAATAAAATCCGTTTTTTCGACATAGAAGTAATTAAAGGTTAGGATGGTAATATTATTACCAATTGGTATAGGAAAAGTACATATTCAGGTAGAATTTATTTTATTTTCGGCTCATCCTTTTCAAAACAAAAATTGCAGTAATCAAAAACTTAGCTGACAGAGCTCTAGGTTTGTCCCACATTTAATTTCACAAAGAGAATCTGAATATTGTTAGGAATATCCTTTTTCTTAGTCATTACCCACAAAAGTTAATTGAGCAACATATCACAATTAGAATTCAACAAATCAAAACCAAACAAAATAACATTTTATCTACAGATAAGCAGAAGGAATTGAGAGAATGTAGTTCTTCCTTTTTTTGATCAAATTTCGAAAACTATTGAATTTATGTTGACAAATTTTAATATTCATACTATTTTCCGTATACCATTTAAAATGGATTCAATAATAACTTTTCGTAAAGATCCTTTAGATAAATTTGAAAAAGGTGGTGTTGTTTATAAGATCACTTGCAAGATCTGTAAGATGACTTACGTGAGACAGACTGGCAGACTTCTTAATAGTAGGATGGAGGAACACAAAAGTGATGTTCGTTTGGGACATTGTTATAGGAGTGTTCTTGTTAGACATACGAGAGGATTTGTTGATGTTGACCATGATTTTAACTGGGAAAATGTTGAAATTTTACATAGAGAAAGTAATGAGAGAAAAAGAGAATTCATGGAAATGCTTTTATATTAAAAACCAAAATAAGTTGTCTATTAATTTGAAAACTGATTTGGATAAATTAAACAAAAGTTATTCTAGTATGATTAATTACATTTAGCAATAGGTTTTCATGAATATATATATATATATATATATATATATATATATTATATTATTATATAGTATATAATACATAATATATATATATATATATATAAAATAATAATAAAATAATAATTGATAATAATATATTATGAATATAACTCAACTCAAGTGAAATAAATGATAAGATTAGCAACATATTTTACTTACGCTTCTACAATATTTATTTCACTTTATTTTATACAACTACAATCCTATTAAATATTACAAATAGTCGTAAAATTAAAACTAAATCTATAAGGGTAAAAACTTGCGCGAAACTTTACGAACAAACTCTAATCTAGTTATGAAACATACTTCGAAAATCAACAGCTCATCAATAAGAGATTGCTCTTCTTCTATATTTTCCCTTTTTTCCCTTGCTTTTCATTTTTATGTAGGCACTCGTTTGAACTTCTAACAAAGCTTCGATCAAATTATAAATGTTTGGGTTAGCACTTCTAAACATAGTATTTAATTTCGAATGGTAAGCCTCACAACCATTTGTTGTTCGCGTTATTGTTGGAGAAAATTGAGCCCAGATTTCAGGTGGAAAAATTGAACCACTCTTAATATAAGTTTTTGAAATATAATCACAAAACTTTTGAACTCTACTGTCTAATGATTGGATAGCTTTAAGGTCTTCGTTAAAACATTTAACTACATCAGACGGATTTAAAAATGCAAAACCAAAAAAGTTTTTCAAAAAAGTGTGTTTAAAATTTTTTGGGAAATATGTATTGTCCATAACTATGATTATTATTATATTATTATATTATGAATATTTCTAATAATAATTAATAATAAAAAATAATATATACCTATATACAGGGTGTCCCAAAGTTCGCGCATACGGACCACATAGCTCGAATACTGGTGAAAAACTAAAATCATATTTTACAGCTCAAAAATGTTGAATACTCATTATTTTTTGAGATAGAGAAGGTCAAAGTTGGCCAATCACGTTGCGTCTTTCAAAAATAGGCAGTGGTGCTTCAAATCCAAAAAAATCATCGAAAGCAACCCATTTCACGCTAAACAGGTGGCTTGTTCATAACAGTGACCTTAGAAAACAAATTCGCAACGACGAAACGTGAAATTTGAAAATTCGTGATTTGAAATCTAAAAAGCTTAATCAAGTTCACGTTTGAAAGAGCCTATTTGTATTTAATCTTAGTAAAAACATGTACAATTGTTGATTAAATACCCAACAAGATCACGAACCTTGTGTGAATCAAGTTTTACGTAAGTCGAACGTGTCAGGCAAGTAAAACTCTGTTTTTAAGTAAATCTGAATTCATGAAAAAGTACTAATTGGAAAGCAAAAATATAAAGCTAATTCAATTTGTTATTATTTTTTAACTAATCGTATATCAAATTTCACTAATTTGATTAGAAAAAAACCTGTATTGTATGCAATTTGACAAAAAAATTAGTTACATTTTTTCAATAATGTTTCGGTACATTCTTCTACCAAGAATTACGTAGATTCGACTAACAGTTAATTGCAATTACTTTGTGATGCTAGAAGTTAGCCATCATTTGAGTGATAATTAGTTAAATTTAATTCAATATTCAGAGTGAGCAAAGTAAATTTATTGTTTTTAAATCAGAGCCTTAGAGGTTTTCCTGAAAAATGTTTTTTTTTCATGGTTAGGCTGAAATTAAATTTATGGCAAAGTATCAATTAATTAATTAATTAATAATAATCAACAACTGAATTTTTGAATGAAGGTTCACGTAACTTGAATGTGGCAGGTAAGTAAAACTCTACTTTCTAAGCAAGTCTGAATTAATGAAAAATGACTAATTGAAAAGCGCAAAGATAGTTACTGATTCAATTGGTTATTATTATTTAACTAGTCTAACTAAGTTGAATTTCACTAAAGGATTTATTTTTGAAAAATTATGTTTTTCAATTTGACTATAAAATTAGTAACATTATTTTGAAAAATGTTTCGCTGCATTTTTTCCTGAGAATTAGTTAGGTTTGACTAACAATTAGTTCATTGCAATTACTTGGTGATACTAGAAGTCAGCCAGTATGTGAGTAACGATTAGACGAATTTAATTATTCAGAGTTAGAGAGGTAAATTTGCAGTTTTCAAGTCAGTCCCTTAGAGCATTTTCTGAAAAAAAAATTTTTCATGGTTAGGCTAAAATTAAATTTATGGCTAAGTTTCAATTAATTAATAGTAATAAACAACTTAAATTTGTGAATGAAGGCTCACGTAACTCGAATGTGGCAGGTAAGTAAAACTCTACTCTCTAAATAAGTCTGAATTAATGAAAAATGACTAATTGAAAAGCAATAAGAGTGTTACTGGTTCAATTATTTATTATTATTTAAGTAATCTCAAGTCAAATTTCACTAATGAATTTATTTAAAAAAATTATGTTGTTCAATTTGACTAAAAGATTAGTTTTATTATTTTCAACAATGCGACATCCATAAATGGCGGTACACTGTGCAAGGAAAGTGGGTTAACTACCTGAAGATTGACACTAAGGGTATCAGAGTACGAAAAAATTTTATTTTTAAACTTAATAATTCGAAATTTAATATTGATCTAATAATACACTTGGAATAATAATAATAATAATGAAACACTTATAATTATTGAAGTGTCTGTTCGATCAGCTTTTCTGGACTACAGTCGGTTTTCGATGTGACCACCGTTTTCTTCTATGCAAAGATTTGCTCTTTCAATCACCTCACGTTGGGCTCGACGAAGCATTTGTTGTGTAACACTTCCACAAGCTTCACGCAATCTGGCTTCAAGAACTTCGAGGTTTGCTACTGGTTCCTTGTAAATGGAGTCTTTTAAATAACCCCACAAAAAAAAGTCCAGTGGAGTTAAATCAGGTGATCGTGGAGGCCAAGCAATCGGACCGCCGCGTCCAATCCACCTTTGTGGATAGTTCTCGTTTAGCACTCTTCGTGCATCAAGTGCAAAGTGGGGTGGAGCTCCATCTTGTTGATACCACATTATTTGTTGCAAAATATTTGGCACGCCACATTCGTTTAAAAACTCTGGTAGTTCATCTTCCAAGAAATGAGCATAAAGTTGACCATTGAGCCTATCAGGCATTATGTACGGTGTCACCTGAAAATGTGTTATTGTTTGAATTTTGTTGGTTATCATTTTTTTTTAATTTATGTAAGAACATAGTTTACTTAACCTGATCTGGATCATTTAAATTTTAATAACTAAATTGTGCGAAGTTCAGTACATTACTGAACTGAAATCGTAACGATTTCACTGAGGTTATGAAGACTTGGACAAACTATTACTAATACTTTTAATAAATTATTGGCTAAGAACTTTCCACTACTTGATTAGCAAAATACTAATTCAGTTTAAAAAAAGGTGAGACGTATTTTTGTAATGATTTATTCACGTTTTGTTATGTTTTGCTTTTGAAATTCAAGCATAAGACTTTTCAATTTAAGTCAAGCATAAGGCTTTCCAATTCTATTCAAGCATAAGACTTTTCAATTCTAACTTGTTGCGATGTTAACCCATCGTAACAGGTTTATGCAACGTAGCAGTTTATGCCACCATGGCAAAAATTGTTGCACTGTAATTAGGCTTATTGTATAAATGAAATTATAATTTAATTTATTTTCATTTCAAAATAAGATTCCTTATTTAGCAAAAGTGTTTCAGTCAAATTGATTATTTACACGTACCATGAATTCGTCAACCATTCCACCCCAAACGTTAAATATTCCTTCACGTGTAAAAATAGACTCATCACTCCATAATATTTCATGAACAAAATCAGGGTCTAGGTCATCTTGGCGAATGATCCACTGGCAAAACTCCAACCGTGACTGAAAATCTGGGGGTAGCATATCGTGAACTCTAGTTAAGTGATATGGATGGAAGTTATTCCTTTTTAAAATCCTGTGAGCCAATGATTTTGACACATTGTAGACCTGCTCAATTTTACGAAGACTTATTCTTGGACTATTTCGGGTTGCTGCTAGAACAACGTCTTCTGCCTGATCATTTACTTCAAGTCCTTGATCTAGTCCTCTTCTATTAGGTACAATTGTTCCTGACACACACCCGTGAATTTCATTAGATAAGTAAAAATGATCACCAGTTACTTTGTATTCAATCACAATACATTTAATCTTGTGATGTTCGTTTACAATCAGTTTGGGTCTATTTACATGTCTCTCTTAAACGCCTTTCAGCTCTACGAATTACATTGGCATCAGGATGCCTACGATTCTGAAATCGAAGAGCATACTCCCTTGCTGCAGCACCAGCTTCTCCGTTGCATGCACCTAACACGAGAATCATGTCACAATACTCTTCATTCGAATAAGCCATCGTAACACTGGTAACGGTGATTATGACATTTTAAGGTTACAATACATTACTCGTTAAAGATAATGAAAATTAAACGAATTCTTATGAAAATAAATAATTATTTAAATAACAATTTGTTAACGATTATTAAAGATATTATTTGAATTGTAGATGACTATTAATTAATTAATTGATACATGGCCATAAACTGAATTACAGCGTAACCATGAAAAAAAACTTTTTCCAGGAAAGGCTCTAAGGCTCTGATTTAAAAACAATAAATTTACCTCGCTTACTCTGAATATTGAATTAAATTGAACTAATTATCATTCAAATGATGGCTAGCTTCTAACATCACCTAGCAATTGCAATTAACTAACTGTTAGTCGAATCTACGTAATTCTTGGTAGAAGAATGTACCGGAACATTATTGAAAAAATGTAACTAAATTTTTGGGTCAAATTGCATACAATACAGGTTTTTTCCTAATCAAATTAGTAAAACTTGATATAAGATTAGTTAAAAAATAATAACAAATTGAATTAGCTCTATCTTTTTGCTTTTCAATTAGTACTTTTTTATGAATTCAGATTTACTTAGAGGACAGAGTTTTACTTGCCTGACACGTTCGACTTACGTAAAACTTGATTCACACAAGGGTCGTGATCTTGTTGAGTATTTAATCAACAATTGTACATGTTTTTACTAAGATTAATTACAAATAGGCTCTTTTAAACATGAACTTGATTAAGCTTTTTAGGTTTCAAATTACGAATTTTCAAATTTCACGTTTCATCGTTGCGAATTTGTTTTCAAAGGTCACTGTTATGAACAAGCCACCTGTTTAGCGTGAAAAGGGTTGCTTTCGATGTTTTTTTTGGATTTGAAGCACCACTGCCTATTTTTGAAAGACGCAACGTGATTGGCCAACTTTGACCTTCTCTATCTCAAAAAATAATGAGTATTCAAGATTTTTGAGCTCTAAAATATGATTTTAGTTTTTCACCAGTATTCGAGCTATGTGGTCCGTATGCGCGAACTTTGGGACACCCTGTACATATATTATTATATATACTAGAGGCTCATACGCGCGCTCCGCGCGCGACCAATTTATTTACATGTACTTATTTTATTTGGCAATGAAGTTCACTAAAATACCATTACATTAATTTTTACTTCAATAATTTTGATTCGTACACGGCTTCGCGTGGATACCCTCTCACGATGCAGAATAAATAATTGTGAAACTCTAAACATTTTCATGCAACTTCGGAAAAAAACCTATAAAATGTCGGCGCATACAAATTTTCATAGAAATACACAGTAAATGATCTCGACTCGAGAAGATTCCAGATGTCAAGCCATTTCGAGCGTGTATAGCACTCGGATGGATGACCATCTGCGACGTATACGACCGAGTTGTGTATTCGCTGCGTTTTAACCTCGGTTTCAATTAATGTCGAGCAGGAGGTTGGACGGCAGGGTTTCTTCGATAAATTGCCAAACTCTTAATTTGCTCATGAAAATATTTTAAATAATTAATAAATCTTGGAAATTTGAAGAGCATAATAGAAAGAAGTCATCGGAACGATATTTTTAGTTAATTCTGTAAAAAATTCACCCTATTCGTTGAAAAATAGCCAAATTCTTATTTTTTCATCAAATTTGTTTAAATAATTAATAATTCTTGTAAATTTACAAAACAACATAGAAAAGAGCATCGGAAAGACAATCTTAGTTGACTCCGGAAACAAATGTTGTCTATTCCTTGACAAATGCCCAAACTCTGAATATGCTTATGAACATTGCTTAAATAATTAATAATTATTGTAAATGTGCAAAGTATCGTAGAAAATAGTTATTGAAAATACATTCTTTGTTCATTCTGGAAAAAAATTGGGCCTATTCTTTCAGAAATAGCCAAACTCTTAATTTTTTAATGAAAATTGTTAAAATAATTAATAAATCTTGTAAATTTGCAAAACAATACAGAAAAAAGGAATCTGAAATATATTCTTATTTAATTCTGTTGAAATTGAGCCTGCTCCTTGAAAAACAGCCAAACTCTGAACATGTTTATAAAAATTGTTTGAATAAATAGTAATTATTGTAAATTTGCAAAGTACCGTAGAAAAGAGTTATTGGAAATACATTCTTGGTGATCCCGTAAACAAACTGAGCTCATTCATTGAAAAATGGCTGAATTCTTAATTTGTTGAAATAATTAATAATTATTGTAAATTTGCAAAGCATCATAAAAAAAGTCATCGGAAAGATATTCTTGGTTAATTCTGCAAAAAAATTGAGCCTATTTGTTTAAAAATAGCCAAATTCTGAATTTTTTATGAAAATTGTTTAAATTGTTAAAAATTATTGTAAATTTATAAAGCAACATAGAAAAGAGTCATCGGAAAGATATTCTTAGTTGACTCCGTAAACAAATTGTGCGTATTCTTTGAAAAATAGCCAAAATCTGAATATGTTTATGAAAATTGTTGAAATAATTATTGTATATTTGCAAAGTATCGTAGAAAATGGTTATTCGCTTCACATTCTTTCTTGATACCCTGAACTAATTTATCCTATTCGTTGAGAAAAGGCCAAGCTCACAATTTGATTATGAAAATTGTTTAAGTAATTAATAATTCTTGGAAATTTGCAAAGCATCATACAAAAAAGTTATCGGAATGATATTCTTAGTTAATTCTGTTTAAAAAGTGTAGCCTATTTGTTAAAAAATAGCCAAACTCTAAATTTTTTAATGAAAATTGTTTAAATTATTATAAATTCCTATAAATTTACAAAGCAACATAAAAAAGAGTCATCAGAAAGACTTTGCATAGCATTATAGAAAAAAAGTAATCGGAAAGATATTCTTGGTTAATTCTATAAAAAAATTTAGCGTATTCGTTGAAAATAGCCAAAATCTGAATTTGTAAAGAAACATAGAAAAAGAGTCTTCGGAAAGACATACTTAATGGACTCCGTTAACAAATTGTGCCTATTCCTTGAAAAATAGCTAAACTCTGGATATTTTGATAAACATGTTTGAATAATTAATAATTATTGTAAATTTTCAAAGTACTGAATATAAATAGGAAAGAGTTAACCGTAAATTCCGTAAACAAATTGAGCCTACTCGTTGAAAAATGGTCAAACTCTTAATTTGTTTATCAACATTGTTTAAATAATAATTAATTCTTTGAAATTTGCACAGCACTATAGAAAAATGTCACCGGAAAGATATTCTTATCTAATTTAAAAAAAAATTGAGCCTATTCGTTGAAAAATAGCCAAACTCTAAATTTTGTAATCGAAATTGTTTAAATAATTAATAATTGTTGTAAATTTACAAAACATAGTAAAGAGTCATCGGAAAGACAATCTTAGTTGACTCCGTAAACAAATTGTTCTGAATGTGTCTATGAAAATTGTTTAAATAGTTGATGTATGTATGTATGTATGTATATCATTAAGCCATTTCCCTTTCAGGGTAGACGTGACACTACCCGATTCGGGTAGTGTTTCTAGGTGGATAGTTTCTTGTAGTAAATAACTACAAGTGTGGGCTCACCACACCCACGATGTGCCAACAGCACTCAGTTTTCTCGAATGGTCACCCATCCAAGTACTAACCGCGCCCAACGCTGCTTAACTTCAGTGATCTGACGAGAACTGGTTTTTTCAGCGTGGTATGGCTGTTATAATTAATATAAATTTTTAAAGTATCATAGGAAATAGGTATTTAAAAAAAATTCTTTATTAATTCCGCAAACAAATTGAGCCTATTCTTTAAAAACTAGCCAAACCCTTGATTTGTTTATCAAAATTGTTTAAATAATGATTCATTCTTTGAAATTTGCAGAGCATTATAGCAAAAAGTCACTGGAAAGATATTCTTACTTAATTCTATTAAAAATGGAGCCTATTCGTTACAAAATAGCCAAAATCTCAGTTTTTTAATTGAAATTGTTTAAATAATTGAAAATTATTGTAAATTTGCAAAGCAACATAGTTAACAGTCATCGGAAAGATATTCTTAGTTGAATTCGTGAACAAATTGAGCCTATTCTTTGAAAAACAGCCAAACTCTGAATATGTTTATGAAAATTGTTTAAATAATTAACAATTATTGTAAATTTGCAAAGTAACATAGGAAAAACTTATTTTTAATACATTCTTTTTGGTTCTGTGAACAACCGGAGCCAATTCGTTAAATGTAATGATATTTAGTTTAGGAAAATTGTTAAAATACTTAATAATTATTATATATTTGCAAAGTATCGTAGAAAAGATTTATTGGAAATACATTATTTCTTGATTCCCTAAACTAATTGATCCTATTCGTTGGAAAATGACCGGGCTCTTACTTTGTTCATGAAAATTGTTTAAATAATTAATAATTCTTGAAAATTTGCTTAGCTAATACTGTAAAAAAAATTAGCATATTTTTTAAAAAATTGCCAAAGTCTACCTATTTGTTAAAAAATAGTCAAACTTTAAATTTCTGTATGCAAGTTGTTTAAATTATTATTAATTCTTGTAAATTTACAAAACAACATAGAAAAGAGACTCCGTAAACAAATTATGCCTATTCATTGAAAAATAGATAAACTCTGAATATGTTCAGGAAAATTATTAAAATAATGATTAATTAT
>CAKNYM010048353.1:455-16478 GCA_932195095.1 Andricus curvator | reverse complement strand
TTCAGGAAAATTATTAAAATAATGATTAATTATTGTATATTTGCAAAATATCGTAGAAAAGATTTATTGGGAATACATTCTTTCTTGATTCCCTAAAGTTCTCGTCAGATCACTGAAGTTAAGCAGCGTTGGTCGCGGTCAGTACTTGGATGGGTGACCATTCAAAAATACTGCCTGCTGTTGCACATAGTGGGTGTGGTGAGCTCACACTTGTAGTTATATTACTACAAGAAACTATCCACCTAGAAACACTACCCGAATCGGGTAGTGTCACGCCTACCCTGAAAGGGAAATTCTGTAAAAAAAATTAGCATATTTGTTAATAAATAGCCAAACTCTACCTATTTGTTAAAAAATAGGCAAACATTTAATTTCTGTATGAAAATTGTTTGAATTATCATTAATTCTTGTAAATTTACAAAGAAACATAGAAAAGAGTCATCGAAAAGACATTCTTAGTTGATTCCGTAAACAAATTGAGCTTATTCGTTTATGGAAACTGTTTAAATGATTAATCGTTCTTGTAAATTTACATAAGCAACATAGAAAATAGTCATCAGAAAGACTTTTCTTAGCATCATAGAAAAAAGTAATCTGAAAGATATCGCCTTTCGAATCTACGAGTGTAAGCCTAAAACTGGATAGAACTGGATTGAAATGAAAACTAAGTATTGAAATGAATGAAATCATATTTTCAATTGCGTAATATTTAAAACTTGTTTTTTAAATAAAAAATTAACAAAATTTATTATAAAAAATCCCAACACAAATTTTCCGAAATTTCAAAATCTTTAATTACAAAATATAAACGGTACTCAAAATTCGGAAATTTTCAAACATTTTGAAATGTAAATGAACTATGACTAATCGAAAATGAATTTTGCAAAATACGAATAAAACATTAAAAACGTTAAAAAATAAGTCCAAGGAATCGTATATATACCGAAGTGTGCATGCATAGACTTCCCCTAAGCTTCTTATGAAAACAAACATCTCGAGTTCAAATAAACACAGCTCGCCCAACGTCCATGAGATCGCTTTATGCTTATCATCGACTCACCACTGGTAGTTATTTTGGATGTTGGCACAACTTGAATTTTAAAAAAGTTCTCGTAGAATATGTGCTAAACTACCTGGTGCGCGACCCGGTGCACCCGGGTCGTCGAGTCACCACTATTGGTTATTTTGGATGTTATCACAACTTGAATTTTGAAAAAGTTCTCGTAGAATACGTGCTAAACTACCTGGTGCGCGTCCCGGTGCACCCGGGTCGTCGAGTCACCACTATTAGTTATTTTGGATGTTGGCACAAATTGAATTTTGAAAAAGTTCTCGTAGAACACGTGCTAAACTACCTGGTGCGCGACCCGGTGCACCCGGGTTGTCGAGTCAGCACTGTTAGTTATTTTGGATGTTGGCACAACTTGAATTTTGAAAAAGTTCTCGTAGAATACGTGCTAAACTACCTGGTGTGCGACCCGGTGCATCCGGGTCGTCGAGTCACCACTATTAGTTATTTTGGATGTTGGCACAACTTGAATTTGGAAAAAGTTCTCGTAGAATACGTGCTAAACTACCTGGTGCGCGTCCCCGTGCACCCGGGTCGTCGAGTCTCCACTATTAGTTATTTTGGATGTTGGCACTACTTGAATTTTAAAAAAGTTCTCGTAGAATACGTGCTAAACTACCTGGTGCGCGACCCGGTGCACCCGGGTCGTCGAGTCACCACTATTAGTTATTTTGGATGTTGGCACAACTTGAATTTTGAAAAAGTTCTCGTAGAATACGTGCTAAACTACCTGGTACGCGTGCCGGTGCACCCGGGTCGTCGAGTCACCACTATTAGTTATTTTGGATGTTGGCACAACTTGAATTTTGAAAAAGTTCTCGTAGAATACATGCTAAACTACCTGGTGCGCGACCCGGTGCACCCGGGTTGTCGAGTCAGCACTGTTAGTTATTTTGGATGTTGGCACAATTTAAATTGTTAAAAAGTTATCGTAGATGACGTCTTCAACGGCCTGGTGCACAAAACTAAATAATGGTAACGGGGACGGTAACGTACGAAGATGAACTTTCAAAGATAGGATATATATATATATATATATATATATATATGATATATATATTTGAGCCAAGACATTCCCGATGATAGCTGCAGAGCGCGTCATGCACACCCCGAGCATCTAGGACACATACTAGCTAGTTGTCCAACTCATGCGGAAACGACCTACATCCAAAGGCACAATGCGGCATTAAGAGTGATTTATTACCATCTCTGTCACTCTTATCGCATTAGCCCAAATACCTCTCCGCTAAACGCACTTAGAGAAATAGAGTCAATTGTCGAAAATGAGAAGTGCCGCATATACTGGAACTTCATATTCTCGACAATTGTTTCTGTTGCGCATTCGAGGCCTGACATAGTTCTCCTTGACTTCGAGAAACGCACCATGTTCGTTATCGCATTTTCGGCACCAGCTGACAAAAACGACACAGCCAAGGAGAAAAAAAAGGAAGAGAGGTATAAAGACCTTATAAGGGAGTTACGACGGTTATACCCGGAATATTCTGTTAAGCTAAACGTCTTGATCATCGGCGCTCTTGAAAGTGCCAAGGTTTCACTGGTTAATAGCCTGAAAAGCATCCCTGCGTGTCAACAAAATGCTGAGACACTTGCGGGGAAAATGCAGAAGGCGGTCGTCCTTGGGTCGCTCCGTGTCCTCAGGGTGCACGACACTTTTGCCAGACCATCGTATTGAGTTCGTCGCAGACTGTAACCACCTATCTCACGGTCGTGAGACGTGGTTACAGCTGAAATTTTACCGCGATGTCGCTGGGAACGGGTGCAATTTTTCAGATTAGCACCCACTCCCGGCGAAATCCTGCGGTTGTCCTTATGACAAACTTTTAACTATATATATAGGTATATATTATTTTTTTATTATTAATTATTATTATAAATATTCATAATATAATAATATAATAAGAATAATAGTTATGGACAATACATAGTTCCCAAAAAATTTTAAACACGCCAGTATCAAGTATAAGTAGATACGTATGATATGCTGCCAGTCCTAAGCCTGGAAAAAGTGTGGAGGGAAATTTCGGGGTAAAAAAGCGGTCGAAGGGAATGAAGGAAGCCTCAAGTGGAGAGGGAAAGAAGGATCGGAGGGGAAAGGTCCCTGGCACTGATCCGAGCCCGCAACTTCAGAAATGCCCCCTGTGGATTTTGACCATAGACCGCAACTCGTGTGCAGCGGTTTATAACGGATTTGCCTTTTGACCCACGCTTAGATCACAGGTATCGAGGAGATGGCGTCGTTGTTTCGTCGCTGTTCCCACCTGCTATAATTTTTCTTACCTTGATAAGGGTGCTGTATTAGCACCGAAACGTTGGAATTGCAATAGGAGCATTTTGGTGGTTGTCCAAATTTGATCGTTAGATTCTTGTTTTATTTTCAGGAATTTTATACATTAACTTGAGTATTGGACGTTAAATAGGATTTTGAATTTGATTTTAATCTAATTTAAAATTATTGAATTTCAATTTTTTATTAGGTTCTTCCTTGTTATCATTGTTTAATTGTCGTTTCAAAATGTATATAATATCTTCCATTAGTAAAAATATCAAAGTTTAAAATTCATCTGCTCCATTTGTGGTTAAAAATTGATCTTTTTGGTTTTAAATTCAACCATTTATGTAAAAAAATTCGAAGCGAAAAAATATAAACTGAAAATTAATCAAATAAAATTTGAACTAACATCACATCCATTGCTCAAAGTACTTAGGTGATGTCATTTGTTAAAAATTCGTCTTTTTTGGTAGAAAATTAATCTTTTTAGTTGAAAATTCAAATATTTGGTTAAAAATTGATGTACATATTTCATTCAAAATTCTTCTTCTCTGATAGAAAATTAATCTTCTTGTTTAAAAATTCATCTTTTTGATTGAAAATTCAAATACTTAGTTAAACATTTAATAGTTTTGTTGAAAGCCCATGTTTTTGGCTTGAAAAATCAACATTCTTTATAACATTTTTTTTATTGTTTGAAAAATCTTTCTTGGTTGATAAATTCGTGTTTTTGACTTTAAAATAGTGTCTTTAGTGTATGTATGCATGTATGTATATTTAATCTCTCCCTTTTACGGGTTTGAGGGCCTCCGCTCCCTGTACATATATTTAAATTTCATCCTTAACCTAACTTAACCGCTGCTTATATTCTAATGTTTCGCCTTACTTAAAATAACAATACTATTCATACTATTGGTTCTTAAACTTCTAAAAATGAGCGATCTTCCAGGGCTTCCGTTTTCTCTTACCATCAAATACATTTTCACCGATTTAAAATTTTTGCTAGTTACTTTCCTTTAGACAGGATTACCCGTTTGGCTCTGCCCTCCTCCCTTGCTTTCTCTTACTTCTTCCAGTTTTTTCATCCACGTCACTCCCTGTCCATTTCCATCCAAAATCCATCTTACACACTCATCCACATTCAACTGTCCATCTTCCTCTCCTGTACACCTCTCTAACACATGTTCCCATGACTCCATTTCGTATCCACATACTCTGCACAAATTGTCCTCTTCATCCATCCAATATCTACAAGATCTCACTCCTTCTCCCATTCTAAACCGTACCACCCTATTCCATTTGTCTTCCTTTTTTATTTTTTGCAAATATTCTGGTTCCGCCAACCCTTTGACCATCATATACCATCTATTGTACCTCGAATCCATAATCTGTATCCATCTCTCTTCTCTATGTCCTCCGTCCTCCCACTCCAGTACCCCTTCTTGTATATCACAAGCCCTCCTCATTTTTTTCCTTCTTCCTCCCATTTCGAATTTCCCAAATTGCCTCTCGTCTCCTTGTTCTGAACTTCGTCCAAGCATACTTGTGCTATTCTGCTCCCCTCTCCCCTTTTCAGCTTCTCTTCAAACTTCCAGGCTCTCTTAATTTGTCTAGTTACCATTTTTTCAATGGTGTCTTTAGTGTATTTTCTTCGAAATAGTAGCAAAACAGCGTCATCGCTTTAAAAAATGTCAATAGTGTGTTGAGCCCGAAACCTGAATTTGCAATTTATTATTCTATATATTTTAAAATTTATTGAAACTTTGCAGGTCCTATGAAATAGTTTCATACATTCCGAAGTTCTACAAAATTGTTGAAAACTCCAGAAAAAATTGTTTATTTCTCTTAAAGATATTAAAAGCCTTTAAAATTCCTTTAAAAATTAATAATATCTTGAAAGTGTATTAAAATCTTTAAAAACACTTTAAGATATTCTAAATCCTTTCAAATCTTTCCAAATTTCTCGAAACTTGTTAAGGCTCTTGAAAATTCCTTGGAATTAGAAACAAAAAATCTTAAATCTTTAAATCCTTTCAAATTATTGAAATCTATTTTAAAAATGTCTTGGAATCTTTTGAAATATTCTAAATGATTTCAATGAAATTCTGAATGTGACTGTTTGGCAGCCCTAATTACTTTTGACAGAGACTTGAAGTTCTTCCTACAGAAATTCCTTGACTTCTGCAATTTTTTCAAAATCCCCGACTTTTCCCTGATTTTCACTAATCTGCGGTCAGCCTGGTTTCATTAAGATATTATTAAGATATATATATATATATGTATAGACTGTACGTTGTCACCTCCGTGTAGTTGACCCTACGTTCTCGCCTCCGCTTTTTCCCGTGAAAATATTTGAAATTTATATGCATATATACGTTGAAGGGGGCCTTCTGATCAGGTTTCTCAAAAGAGGGGTAACAATTTTTCATTTTGGAATTTATATATATTTGTGATACTGGATGTACGAAGTGACCTCCTCTATATATAAGGAAGCGCGTTAGACACTGTACGTACTCACCTCAAGCGGTGTTGCCACGTCTGGGAGGTAGAATTCTTACCTGGCGTCCATGTCTCCCAGGTATCTATGTGATCTGACAATTGATTCATAATCAGAGAACTAAGCTCATTCGAAATATTATTAGTTTAGAAGAAATTATTTTTTTAAAAGTTATTTATTATAATATGTCGCTTCAGAGATCTCTCGTCAATTCGTTTTTGGCGCTAATTATGATTTGCTTGCGGTTTTTTAAATTCAAATTTCTACTGATACATGAAATACTACTTTATACTGACAATTAGATGCCTAAATAAATTGTTCAAACAATTTAATATTGTTTTTAGCAATTTTCGCTTAGAATAGAGTTCGAAAGTCGCGTTTTTTTTTTAAATTGCACTTTTTGTCCAATTTTCAATGAGAGAGAGTTGATACATAATTTATGTTGATAAAAAAATTGTTTAACATATTTGTTATTATTGTTAAATATATTCTCTTTCAATAATGCTAGAAACCGCGGTTTTTTCTAAAACTTGTAACTTTTTGTCCACTTATCACTTGAAATGAGTTAATATTCATTTTAGTTCAGAAAAAAATTGTTTAAACAAATTACTATTGTTATTAGCTATCTTCTCTTAGATAAATGCTAGAAAGTTGCGGTTTTTTCTAACATTTTTGACTTTTTTTCTAATTTCTGATTAAAGTAAAGTGATATTCAATCAAATTTAACAAAAATAATTGTTCGAACAATTTATTATTATTGCTAATGATATTATCTTTGCTTCATGGTGGAAAGTTGCTGTTTTTTCTGAAATTTTTAACTATTTGTCTATTTTTCACCTGGAGTGACCTAATAATCATTTGAGTTGAGCAAAAATAATTCTACGAACAAATTATTGTTGTTTATAACTATCTTCATCTATATTATTCCCAGATAGTTGCGGTTTTCTTCTGAAATTTTTAACTTTTTGCTGTCCACTTTAAACTTAGTGAGGTGGTAGAACTAGGTCATTTAATGACTTGTGAAAGTTTTGTTTTGGATTACAACAAGAAGTTTATTGTAAAACGTAATAGAAAAATTTGGAGTTGCAAATATTTTAATATTAGCTCCCGAAGGGTAAAGGGGGGGGGGATCCTTCCTCGGAGAAAATGCGTCTCGTCGGAGGCTATATACAATTGAGGTTCGTCAAAATTTGTTACCGGAAATTTGTTTCAATACACACAAAAAATACATTTTTTCGGTTTAAAAAAAATGATATTCAGAGGTGTCGCAAGCCCTTGAAGTTTAGTACGTATTTCTCATCAGGAAAAGAGACGTTTTTGTACATTTTATTTAGAATCGTCAATATTAGCTGAATGGAGTTGAAACTCAATACTTCTCTTCACAAATAGCCATAGAATACAAGTCAAATCTATTCATTATCAAATATCACCCACCTAAGTCTGTTTTATAGGGTCCCAAAAAAACCCATATGTAAAAAAATGGGTTTTGCGAGTTTTTAGCGCTAATCATGATTTTTTGGGGTTTCTAAACAATGCTAGACAATTCTAGTTTGTTTTTAATTTTTCACTTTGTGTTCAATTTTCAATTAAAGCCAGTTCAACGAACATAATTTTTGAAATAATTTTTAATTGTTTATAACTATCTTCACTCAGATAAGTGCTAAGAGTAATGCTAGAAAGTTTTTTTTGTTGTAATCTTGATTTTTCTTTGACTTTTCAGTGATGAACAAATAACAAGTGAACCTCAACAAAAATAATTTTTGAAATGATATCTTACTTTTTCAAGTGAATTATTTTTGCTCTTTTCGCAATGTTTGAAAAAATTATTCACAAAAAAGCTATCTTACACAAGAGACACAAACAAGGAATGAAATAGAGTAGGTGGGAGGACTAGGTCTGCATATGACTTGTAACAATTTTGTTTTCAATTATAACCAAAAGTTCATTGCAGAGCGT
This sequence comes from Andricus curvator, assembly GCA_932195095.1. Lineage (NCBI taxonomy): Eukaryota > Metazoa > Arthropoda > Insecta > Hymenoptera > Cynipidae > Andricus > Andricus curvator. Next base: position 8,666 of record CAKNYM010048353.1, on the reverse strand, counting down.
AGGAGAAAAATTTGTAATTGAACATATTTTGATATCAGCCCCCCCCCCCCAGCAAAATATACTCACGAAAAAAAAAGATTGTTCAAAATATGTTTTTCTCTCATGTTTATATAGTATTTGTTCATAACTAACAAGGCAAAGCAAAGTCAACCATTTCAGGAAAAACACACTTATCTGAGAGGTGATAGTTTTTAAAAATAGTAAATTGTTTAAACAACTATTTTCATTAACTTGCATTGATTATCACATCACTAAGTGAAGGGTGCCAAAAAGTTAAAAATTTCAGGAAAAAAGCGCAATTATCTGACATTAACATATATGATATTAATATAGTTTTCAAACTAGAATGAAAAGATCTATCAGAGTCGAAAAGAACGTGTAAAATTTCTATGTTGTTTTAGATACTGCACATATCGATTTTTTCCTCTCGATAAATTCTTGATAAAGGGCATCACAGGTTTTGAAATTTCAAATACTCCCATCTTTAGAATGAAATTTTCTTTAAATTTGTGAAATACGTGTCGTCTAAAATCCTTTAAAAAAAAAACATATTTCTTGCAAAAATGATTCTATGCCTTGAGCATGCGCAGCCTGCCCGTCTGGAAATTAATTCAGCCCACTAAAATAATGATACAATATTACATACATATTGAAAATGGTAATTTCGTTACACTATCAAATAATTTAAAATTGCAAAATTTGCTGAGTTGTTTTGTTTCAATGTTAAATACAAATATTTTCTGCTTTTTTTCAATTTAAATGGTGCAATTTAAAAAATTGGAAGCATAGCGATCTCCTTTTGCATTATATTTAAAAATTTCCAACGTAATAATATTTAAACTTTTAGTTGAAGATTTCCACGAATGAATCATTTCAAATATATTTGATTGGAAGATTCAAAGAATGAATAATGATTCTGAATGAAGTGTTGAAAGCTAAACGATTTATATTTAAAAAGTTAGAAATTATATTTAAAAAGTTAGAAATTATATGTAAATTAGAATCAAAACAGATGAAAATTGTTTGATATGAAATTGAGACCTTGGTAATTGAATAAATTTTTTGAATTCTGACTGGTTAAAATTTTAGAGTTTCCAATTCTCATGTTGAACGCTGAATTTTCCATCTTTCTCTTTTAGCAGTATTAATTTTGCAATTGAAATTGAATTGTTGAAATTTAGAAAAGTATAGTTGACAATTTGCAAAATATTAATTTGAGATGATTTTAATGTACTTCAAACAATTTAAAATTTAAAGGTGAAGAGTATAAAAACGTTATAATATCGCAATTCTAAGTAATTGAAAATTGGATCAGTTCTAAATGATTTGAGATTTGCTCAATTTTCAACGCTCCGTATTAGAAATGTTTTTATTTTTATTGTTGCGTGCTCAAAATTACTTTATTTCTTACATTTTTTTAGAATAATTCAATTGTAAAAGTCTATATAATTGAAAATTTTTTCAGCTTGTACTAACAATATAAAATTCTGAAATTTCAGAAGCTTTGACTTTGAACAATTCAATTCAGTTTTTCAGTTTCTAATTGCAGGATTATAATCACTTTTAATTTTGAATTGTTGAAATTCCAAAGTTTGAAATTTTTAATTATTAAAATTTGAACGCTTCGAATGATAAATAACACAACTCGAATTTAGTTGAATTTTATATGATCTAATTTTCAAAATGTTAATCTGAAATTATTCAGTTTTGAACAGTTTTGAATTGTCCCGTTCTCGAAATTTTAATCTGAAATCTTTCGATTTCGAGATTCTTCAATTAGAAATACAATTTTTTAATTATGAATGCTTGGAAGTAGTACTGATACAACAAAAATTCCTTTCTAATGAAACTGTCAAATCTTGGAAAGTTTCTTTCAAAATTTTCCTATTTCGAGAGCATCTGATGAAAATTTTTCCGAATGGTTTTAATTAGGAATTATCAATTATTGTTTCGAAAAATTGTTAATATCTTGATATTTGAAGAAATTTAATAACGTATTTTCGAATTTTTTCAATGTTATGAAATAAAAATCCAGGCATTTACAGCCAGTTCATAAAAAATGCACGTTCCCTCTTGAAATATTTTTGAACCTTTTCGCTGATTGCCTCAAATAACATCTCCAACGTTTTTAGTATATAAATATATAAATAGTCCCAACGGCTAATATAACCAAAATTTATTCATAATACTTCAAATTCATCTATTCTTCATTTCCATCTTAGGCTTTGGGTTTTAAGACATTTTCGACTTTCTTTTCGACAACAGATCCTTCAGAATTGCACTATTTTAATTTGTAACACTTATTGGCTAAACATTTTGAAGAGAACATTCGAAATAAAATATTTTCAAATTAGAATATTCAAAAATGGACAAATCTACATTTCAATCGTATACTGACTACTGTTGCAAATTTGTATAATTTCCAAACAGAAGCCTCAATAATTCTTGATATATTTCAACTTGAATATCGCTTAAAAATTGAATATATTATGTTGAAAGAGTGCTAAAACCATCAATTTAAGAAAAATGTAATTTTCTTTATTACTAAATATATATCATCCATTATTCAGTTTTATAGTATACGCTGAAACAAATAGAAATTAGAAGGATGATCTACGAATATTAGGGGGTTAAACCTAGATATTAAAATTTAAAAATTAAATTAAATTTTAATTTTTTTCCAAACTAAATTGAATCAAATAAAATAATTTTAAATTAAATTAATTGAATTCAACAAATTTTCAAATCCGTAGTTTGAAACAGAATATACTGTTGGAACTCGATTTGAACAAAACAATAGGTACACAATAGGGCTGTTGTTTTTCCTTTCGGAAGGTGCAATATTTCAGTTGCAGTTTATGGCGAGGGGGAAGGGTTCCGGCATGAAGGCGACATTGCCACCTCAGGTAGTGCACCTGTCTCTTCAAAAGTATCTAAATTTCTGGGACACGATGGCGACGAAATTATACCTACCTTTTTAAACCATCTTCAATCTTACAGGGATTTGTGAGATTCGTCATATATCCGAACCTATTCATTTCTATTTACTACTTTTTACGGTAAGCTCGGTAAATAATAAAATTCTTCTCCAATTTCCCAGTAGAGTGGGTCCAAAATAAATACTTTTGGAATTTGATATCGCTACAATGCGTAAAATTAGCGTATTAGGGTTCTAAAAAAGTATAATTAATTTGAAATCGATCCACGTGCAGCTTGGTTACCTATGCTCGAAAAAAAAGTTGAAAAATTTTCTTATTTGCAGAGTTTTAGACTTTTCTTGAGGTTTATATTTCTTTGCATACCTAAATTTCAAAAAAATCTTCTCAATTTTTTGGAGATTGAAATCAATCATTTTCTGAAAAAAAAATTCCATTTACTTTTCAAAATGTTGATTTTGGTATTTAATGAAATAATCTTTATAACTTGTGGATCAAACATTGTTCTGAACACGAGTGAGGTTTTGAAATGTAAATTCACAATACCCACTAGTCGAAATTAGAATAAAAGTCATTGTTTATTTTTTTTTTATTCCTGGGCCTTGTCGATTTTTTTCTGGGGTATTTCTATGCTTACAAATTCCTGAAATGCTCAAGAAAATTATAAAATCACAAGTGAAGTTGATAATTTGATAAAGTGTAATTGTAATTTCGACTTCTGAGTCTAGCGCATTTTTTTCTAGTGTATTACTAATTTTAAAAACTCCAAACATAGAAAAAAAATTCTAAAATCACAAGTGAAAAAATGTATCATGTCGAATACCAAATTCCAAAATTTTAAAAATGACTGTGAATCTCATTTCGACTCCTAGATCTTGTGGATTTCTTTCTAGTGCATTTCTATATTTAAAAAGTCCACACATGCTCGAAAAAATCTTTAAACCACATCTTCTAAAGATAATTTCACTAAATACCAAACACAACATTTTAAACATTGGCTGTTTTACCAATTTTGACTGCTGAGGCTTCAGGCCAGCGGAATTAGACATAAAAATTGAGTCAATTTACAAAAATTCCGAAGTTCTTCAAAAAAATGGTACATTTGTGTTTTTATATGTTTAACGTGGTCGGGTCGCCATTTTGTTTCAAAAAATTAATTTGCAAAGTTTTCCCCCCATTTCTCCACGAAAATTCAAAACATTTTGCAAACTTGAGTAACTATAGGCTCAGTCTCTATCCTGTATTAAATTTTCAAAACGTTCTTGATGCGGCAACATTGTTAATCATAAACAAATTAACATTTTGTTAATCACTCCTGAGCGAAAATACCGAAGGTTTTGCACAATGTTGTTTCTTCTTTTTTTCATTGAAAAGAAACTATTGTATGATTTGCAAAAATAAAATACATAACGCAAATTATCGTTTTTAATATAATTGTTACATTTTTGCAATTCGACTCCTTGAATTTCAGCGAAAATTGCGAAGATTGCGTTTTTGGGTAGAAAATGTTAGGAGTTTTGTGATCTAAAAATTATCAAATTTAAAAAACGTTGCTTGACCGGCAAAAATATTAAAGTTGCAATTGAACAAATTAGTTACTTTTGTAAACTAGCGAAAAATTACAAACATTTTGCAAATCGCACTGAGTGATAAATAACTTATTACCACCGTCATATTATATCTGGAATTTATTTACAACTTGGCAATTTGACTCATAAAATTCCTGCGACAACAGCAAATGTTGCGTTTTTGGGTAGCAAATGTTGAAAATGTCAAAATCTTAGAAATATTAAATTTGCAAAACTTTGCACGACTCGTTTGGGAAAATTTCGTGGCAGTCTTGAATCATGCTGAAGCCAGTACAGTTTTTCTCAAGCCTGTCTATTCACGCAAAACTAACCTGGCACTACACTGGCGCTGTCTAGTTTTGCTGGGTGTTTGATTTAAACCTTTTTGCTGTCTAGTCCTAGTCTTGGTGCTATCTAGGAGTTCGTTACGAATTTGAATACATAAAGATTGTTCCGATTTCAGCTAGTTTCTAGATAGAATCACGGTTTGGACTCAAGCAAAAATTACAGAAGTGAATTCAGAAAATAATCATTTTTGAATAAAAGATTGAAGAAATTACAATACGCAATTGCACAGATGCTCCAGCAATAATTAATTGTACACATTTACATATATTTAAGATAGTAAGCAATAATTGTTGAAGGTGATCGAAATCTTAATACAAGAACTGTATTTTTAAAAACGATTTTTTTAAGAATGTTCAAAAACATTTTCTTTTAATTGAATCATAGGTATAGCAGAGTTTTAATACATTTTTATTAAATTTATAATAATTATAATATGTATAATGCTATGTATAATATTGACGATATTCAAAAAAATAAAATATTATTATAAATGACTCATTTAATTTATTGTAATTATTTATTTATTGCGTAAAGGATAATTAAGCCTAACGTATTAATTATTTGAAATAATAAACAATCATTATTTTATAGTCTAATCGCAAGTCAAATCATACAAACGCTATTATTCTCAATGATTTATTCACACATCAAGCACTTTGAATGTTTAAAAATTGTACATGTTTTATTGAAATAAATATTGGGATGTAATGAATTGAATTGCATATCCGACAGAATGAAAGAAAATATAACTTTTAGATGGCCGAGGTATTGAGGCGACGGGACAAAGTTACAACAATATAATAGGAAGTTACATCAGAAGTTCGACATCCGTCGTATGTACAAGAGATTTGCGGAAACTCATTTCTTCATTTTTTTGTTACAAAAACTTTTTTATATTTTCAATGAACTGGAAAATCTATATATTGGACGTTTATCGTATAAAAAATAATTGTATTATTTAATTGTTCATTATTTTTTTTATCAAAATAGCCGATCTGTCTAGAAACTAGTCGATCCGAGCGTTACATCCCAGTCTAGTCACTGGACAGTCAGCCTGTGGCGCGCCAGTGTGTACTCAAGGCGGACTAGACAGAAACAATACAGCGCCACCAAATTTTTTCACACGAGGACCGACAACAATATTGAAATTGCAATTAAAAAAATTAGGTACTTTGTTAAACTAGCTAAAAAATACAAACATTTCAAGTCCCGGAAGTTGGAATCACAACATTGTCATATCGATATGGACGCTATGTTATAATTGAGTGCTTATTTTGTGCTAATTTATGCTGCAGAAAAAAATTTTGTGCCCGGTAATTTTGGTGAAAAATATGTAGTAATGCTAGCTTCAGCTGAAGCCACAACTCCGGTACGCGAAACTCGGAAACTACAAGTGGTATCAAATTCACTTTTGCGCAGGAATTCAGTGCTAATTAAGTGCTCTGGATTCGTGCTATGCACAAAATCCGGGCACTTTTTTTTAACAAAAACGTGTAGACATGCTGGATTCAGATGACTCTTGCATGTGACACTCGGCAACTATAAGTGGAATCACATTGTACTTGGCGCAGGAATTCAGTGCTTATTTAGTGCTCATACATATATGCCGCAAAAACTAAATGTTGTGCCTGGTAATTTTATTTAAAAACCTGTGGTAATGCTAACTTCAGCTAAAGCCATAACTCAGCATGTGAAACTCGAAAACTATTAGTGATATAATATTTCGGTCATTTGAATGTTGAAAACTTGAAGTACGTATAGTTGCCTTGAAATAATAATAAACGTGATATAATTTCCATATAAGATTTAGATATCACCCAGTCCTTTGAAAATATAGAATTGCACATGAGGATTATTCAATCGGACGGTTTCATAATCCATTATCATGAAAGAAATCTAAAAAAGAGAGAACTCATGGAGCACTCATGGAGTGAAAAGATTTTTTTTATCAATAATGGATTGAACATTCCAGTATTTTTTCTTTAGAATACGTATCTGAAGGCGAAAATGTTCTATCTTCTCGCGTTTTTCATAAAAACAGGTTTAAAAAGCGAAAATGACCTGATGTTTACGCAACATGGTTTTTTGTTTTTTATGTGACACTGAACATTGAATTTTGAACATCTCCGAAAATATTGCTACTACGAAATAAATCATGTCAAATTTCCGAATCAGTGCCAAAAAATACATAAATTAATGCCATAAAAGTCAAATAAATAAGAATTTTATATGTTTTTGTGACGTACTGTAATACAATATAAATTATTAATAATAAAATTATTTTTAAAAATCTGCACGCTGCATGGGTGCGCTTCTTTTAGGTCTCGCGCTTTGCTCTCAGTCTTTGTTCTTCCGCCGCGTTTGTGCATAAACCGTTTACAATTACAGATCGAACCCTTAAGATCTGTAATTTGGTGATTGCGCCCGGGACTTCTGTTTTGCGTAAAAGTGTTTGCCGTTAAGAATTTCACTGTACCTAGCTTGTGTCGTTTTTTCATAAATTCAAATTTGTGGTTTTTAATGTAATTTATTGCCATTAAAACGCAAATTACGAGCCTCATCAAAAACTGATTGGAGAACATTTCTAGATTTTATTTAGGCAAAAAATTTAGCATTCAGCATTTAATTCGATCTTGCGTCATTATTCCAAAAATTAAAATCTTTCTTTTTAATGTTATTTTTCACAATGAAAATAAAAGCAAGTGGTCTTTTATTGTTCAAGCAATATGTACTTGTTCAAACGACGTATTATGTTATAAACGCGAATTATTGGCATTCCTGAATGCTTTGGCCTAATTAATAATTGTGAACATCCACCTCTGAACATACTTGTTATATTTATTTATTCTTATTTATAAATGTACAGAAATGAGTATTCACATTGTATTAGTTAGTTCATATCATCAAGTAAATGCTATTACTTTGCGATAAAAAAAGATAATAATTCTTCGAACCAGTAAAAATTGTTTGAACAATTGGCTGTAGGTTAAAAAATCCATGAAGTAAGCGAAAGTAATGAAACTTATTAAAATTAAATTAATAATTTTAATCATGTTCCGATCACCTTACACTGATAGAAATTTCTATAGCGATTTTACTATAAATGTAATGGAAGCAATATGCATATATGTGTAGTAAATTTAATATATCATCATCTTGTAAAATTAATATACATGTATAGTAAAACAAAGTGCGTGAAAGTTAAAAGTTCTTTGATGCACACAAATCTTGTCAAATATTTAATACTAAATTAATAACCTACAATTCATCGACTAAATTCATATTTATATTCAAAGTGCAACGTACGGGTGGGATTTTCTTCAAAATGCACTGTAAATGTTAGAATTTTAACGAAAAAA
>CAKNYM010048352.1:120917-133395 GCA_932195095.1 Andricus curvator | reverse complement strand
ATCGATATTTAAAATATCGATATTTTTTTTTCGATATCCCATCACTAATTGCGTCCTAACACCAGCCACTGCGGAATGGGCGTTTTCGACTTTAAATATGAGGTGAATATGCGGACCAGATGTTGGTGTGTAGAAGTAAACTTCTGCCACCAGATGTTATGAGGTTGTCTCAAAACTTCTTGAAGCGAATGATATTATCAGTATCTTCTTTTAACTCTAGTGTCTTCGGGATCTTGTATACCTCTTTCCAAAACGTATCTAACTCGTTGAGCTTGGTTGGCTTTTTGACAGAAATAGGATAACACCCGTATTTTGTCAACAATATGCTGCTTAATAAATTTAAAGGAGGTTTTTTGAGTTTAAATCGTGTGCAAAGCTACGAATCTTGCTGACGTTTCGTGAACATTGCAGTTCACTTCTTCAGGACTAACCTGAAGCTGAAGTTGCAGGTTATGTTGTTCTTATTGTGAGGACTGGTCGAACTTGAATACCCAATCAAATCTTTTTTTTTTAACCTGGGAGCATGGAAAGCCAAATCGGATTGGTATTATATCCATTATCCCTATTGATGTTATTAGGGTGCTTTAAGATTTCTGTTGCTTCTCTATGTTTTCTTGGAAAAATATTGTAAGTTTTTACGATGACGGTTGTTTTGTCAAATAAAATGATATGTCCTGTTTCGATATGATGACCAGCTAGTGCTGATTCCGTGAAATTTTTTAGTCTGACTTTACTCTCATGTTCCTTTACACGTTGGCTCACCGCTCTCCCGGTTTCTCCAATATATACATTGCAACAAAAACAAGGGATTTTGTATACTTCTGGATCACTGAGAGGTGCCTTTTTATCTTTAGGGTTGTTTTAAAGTTGTCCTATTTTCGCAGGTAGATTGAATATGGTTTGGATCTTGTGTTTGTTGAGAATTTTTCCTATTTGTTCCGTGATACCTGAATTTAGCGTAGGATGGTAGTCGTTTTTCTCTCTCTTTCTTTAGTTTAGTTTATCTGTTATGGAGACAGCTCTGTATACAAGGGTGTTGATGATCGATTGCTTTTGAGATGGGTGGGTGGTGTGAGGAGACCCAGGGTCCACACTATCGAATATAATACTTTAAGATCTACAATTTATGCTTCTGAGATTTACAAGCACTAAGAGGAGTTGCACTGCTCTTAACGTAGTTGAGAAAATCTCAGAAAATAAATCCTAGAGAAACATTAAATAGTTCGTTCAAGCAGACCTCTCTTGGAGGCAAGGATATAAATCCCTCAAATTCACAATAGAGTGAATTTGGAAAGACGAGACACTCCATCCTCGCTTCACTTACTCTCTCTCGCCAAAGCGAGTACCTGGGATTCGAACGCCCTAACCCAGGTGGTAGGACTCAAGCGTGCACTCGCAACTACCGTAGAGATTAGCCTTTCGCACCTGAGTGATAGGTCATAAACCTCGTTAGCGAATGCATTATTGCTTTCTTTTATATTTTAACTATTCTTTTATTATATTATTACCTTATACATCGATTAAGAAAGAAAACTCTTCATACCTGTGCCTTTGTGTTACCTGTCGATCCCCTAGAGAGAGACAAGTGTTAAGTTTATGAATAAGTACTCTAGTGGATGCGAAAATCAGGTAAAGCAAAGACCGGGTCATTGAACCCTGTTTTTCTCATTTAAAAATTAGATTCTAAAAATTAGACCCTTACTTTATCTCAAAGCGAAAACCAAAAACTGCCTAAGTGCAGAATTCTATAAATAAAAATTTCTCATTAGTATCATACTTTTAATCTCTAAACGTAATTTTGTTACCGCGTAATTCTCATATTATCCACTACATATTTTTACTTACTGTGTGTGATCTACTTCGTAATTCAGAATAGGACATGGCATCTGCCATGTATAGGGTCCTGACTATACATATAGACTAGAGCAGGCATAAATGAATAAAAGAACCATTTCAATGTAACCAAAGAATCTTATTCTTTCTCCGTGGAAGTCCCTTCTTTTATTATAGACTTTTCTTAATTAAGGTGATTTAATTAATTAAGACTTAGACAACTTAGCTGTAGCATCATAAAAGCCGCAGGTTGCAATATATATATATATATATAAATGCACTTATTATAAGTTTTAACATAAAATTAGATATTATTTTATTCTAAGCTGAAAGAGAAAAAATCGTATCCGAAGAAATCAGTGTTGGCGGGAATCGAACACGCGTCTCCGGGGCAGCAAAACGGAGATCTCTTCCTGTAATAAAACAAATTATGAGATTAAGAAACTTAATCATTCTCATGAAACTCGGTACATAAGACGTCATTCGGCACCGAATTTCCTATTTTGAATGAAAATTTTCGCAAAGCACTACATTCAAAGGTCTTTTCTCTCATTGCACCTTCCCATTGAAAATGGTAATTTTTCTCGCTTATTTTGCAACTTATGTTATTCAAACTGCTAGTTACTGCAACTACGGTTTTATTATTCAATGTGTGAATACCACTTTTTCCTAGTATATTTGTAATTGACATGGAAAAAGTATTTCTTCGTATGGCTGTGGCAATATAGTACATTTCGTGACCAGTGTGGACTGATAGCCTTTTTTAAACGAGCTTAATGTTTTTGTAATGAGTCGTAGGTGAGGGTGCCGCAGGTGTCCGTACCGGAGACGAGTTACAAAAACATGGCGCGAGTTTAAAAAAAAGCCGTTAGTTCACAGGAGTCAGTTAGTTCTTGGACGAAAGTTTGGCTGAAATTTTTTCGACAAGATCCAAGCGGTTCGGTAGCTCAGTTGGCTAGTGCGTGCGGTAGATTTAGGTTTATGGGCTCAAGTTAGGTAGTTCAGGTAAGGTTTGTGTTCGCAGCGGGTGCAATTTTTGACAGCGTTTGTGCATGCGATTATGTTTGTAAGTGATAGTGCGTTCAATTCTGCAATTAAAAAAATAAATTAAGTGCAGTGAAAATAATATATAAAACAATTTATTGGCAAATTTATAATTATATTACAGTTCCGCGAGTGGTACCTAACATCTATATGACATAAAATTGTTATAACCTGGTTAAATGCTTGTTACAAAACGTATGTCATAGAATTACAGAGCAGAGCGTGACATTGTGCGTCACATGTGAGTAACCTGTTATATAACATCTTACAATCGGTCATTTAACTTTAACACTTTTGCTTTGACTCTAAAATATGTAGAAGTTACAACGAAGACCCATACAACGCCACGATGTAGAATAAAAATAAAAATTAACATATTATTCTATATATATCATCGGAGCAGAACTACTTGATTAAAAATCCTAGTGTTCTGGTCATTCTTGCCACCAATGTCTTCACAAAAACACTTCTCGAAAAAACGAACTTGGAGGATGATAACATTTTTTATATATAACTATAGCCTGAAATTTTACCTTTTCTCACGTTGACGAATATAATATTATAAACCGAACCATTTCACATGTAAATTCCCTTCTTTACCTTTTCACACAAGGTGCCCTATTGGTCTCACAATCCTATCGCAAAATTTTCAGTCGTCAACATTTTGATCACGCGATCTCTTTGTTAATCTCGTTTATTCAGGCCCAACGCCCAAGGCGCGTTTTTAACTTTCGGAGGCAAACTATTTCAATTTTTAAATCTAGCTTTGGATCGGTTAAATTTAAACGAGTCAGGACACAGATATAAGAATATTTTTCATCATATGGGCTAAAATCAAAGAAAAAATTTTGAACAATGAATTATTGCCAGGTCTCGATCCCATAAATTGGGCAGCGGCCCAGCCAAAGTCGTTGAAGAATTATGTGATCATTTATTAGGAAAAGGTGGACCCACGCGAGGGCTTATTCATTCTTTTTATCTGGATACTAGCTTGATTCCTAGCTTCTTCACTGGCTTGGTGACTCCTTTGTCTCATACTTTGAAAACCTGCTTTCAGAAAAAAAGAATCAGCCTTAACTGCATAAAATATGAGACGGACGGAACAATAATAACTGATGAAAACACAAGGTTCAGCGCTTCAAAATGATCAAGTCACAACCACAACTTCAGTACAAGATTGGCAATATAATATTTATAAAATATGCCCTCTGTACCTGACTTTATTCTAAATTACTTGAGGAAAGCAAATATGAGCTCATTTAACAGTGACTGGCCTTTCAAAAAAAGAAGTACATATTATTTATTTTCGATAAAAATGTACGTGTTCTTGAGGCCCTTAGCCTAATCACAGTTCCGTTTTGAAAAAGGCCTCGGCCTGATGACAGTGTCCGGTCTGAGAAGAAAAGAAAATGCGTCATCACCAATGGTTGTTTTATTGAGTGTGAAGTATCCGGGTAGCCGTTTGTAATCAATGCAACCGTTAAGTCGTTTCTCCGCGTAATTTTGCTCTTCCTTTCAAGCTCTCTAAGATTTTTACCGAAAATATTTGTCAACGGATGAGTCAGACTCTGCCCAGGTGCACATTTGGGTCGACAGTCAGAGTTTGATGGTTGGTTCAAGGTTGGGCCTAATTTGGCACCCGAATTTCGGTGACCACAATTGGTCCAAATGCAATTGTATAAACAATATTTAGAAAAAATTCACAGTTTTCGCTATTATTTAACGAATAGGATCAGTTTTTACGAAATCCGCAAAGAATGTCATTACGATGACTATTTTCTATGATCACAATTTACAAATTCACAGGAATTACTAATGATTAAACAAATTTTCATACAAAAATTCAAAGTTTGGCTATTTTCCAACGAACAGGGTCCACTTTTCACGGAATCGACTTCGAATGTTTTTTCGATGGCTCATTGCTATGAAGCTTTACAAATATATAATAAATATAAGTTATACAAACAATGTTTATGAACAAATTGAGTGTTGGACTATTTTTCAACGATTAGGCTCAGTTTCTTTTACAATATCAACTTAGAATGTCTTTTCGATAACTCTGTGCTATGATAATGTGCAAATTCATAAGAACTATTAATTATTTAAACAATTTTCTTGAAGAAATTCAGAGTTTGGCTATTTTTCAGCGAATAAGGTCACCTTTTTTACGGAATTACCTAAGAATTCCTTTTCTATGACTCTTTCCTATGATATCTTACAAAATTTACAAGAATTATAAACTATTTGAACAACACTCATAAAACAATTAAGGGTTTGATTATTCTTCAAAGAATAGGCTCCGTTTCTTTCATGAAATTATCTCAAAATGTCTTTTCGATGACTCTTCGCTATGATAATTTGCAAATTCACAAGAATTATTGTTAATGACTTAAACGATTTTCGTACCCAAATTCAAAGTTTAGCTATTTTTCAAAGAACAGGCTCCATTTTTCACAAAATCAACCAAGAATGTCTTTCCGATAACTCTGTGCTACAACACTTCACAAATTTGAAAGAATTATTAATTATTTAAAGAATGTTCACGCACAGATTCAGGGTTTGGCTATTTTGCTAAGAATGTCTTCCTCATAAATCTTCGCTATGGCGCTTTACAAATTTACAAGAATTATTTGTGATTTGAACAATCTTTATAGACGAATTCAGGGTTTGGCTATTTTTCAATGAATAGGAGCAATATTTTTTAAACGTCAACTAAAAATGTCTATGAGATTACTTTTCGCTATGAAACTTTCCAAATTGAAAACAATTGTTGATTACTGCAACAATATTCATAAAAAAGTCTGCCCGCTACGCGGGCACATTCTCAGCGCGCGCTACACGCACGGCTCGCAAGTTTGAGCGCGCCTAAGGCACGCGGCTATTGGTTCGCGCTCTCCGCACTCGATAACATATTTACCTCGCGCTACGCGCTCGGTCTTTGTATTTTCCCCACATTTGTGCACAGGCCTTTTAAAATTAAAGATGAAAGCATCGACAACTGTAGTTTGGTGATTGTGAATTCCGTTTTGTTAAAGCCCCTTTGGCTTTAACGAACACATTCTGATCACGTATCTCGTGCTTCGCACTCGATTTTGTCGAAAATTCGAACTTTTTTACATTATGTTTAACTCTATTATATCAAATTTATATTATATTCATTTCTGTACCTCGGTCTGGCGCTGCTTATTCAGATGTTATAAAATAAAGTACAAATTTTATTTCTCATGATTATTTTAATCTTTGTTCCTTATTGTGCACTAATTGTAATTCTTACCTACCCTGAAAAAGGTATCATTTTGATAAATTTATATTATTACAATTCATAATATGCATTGGTATTGAAACAAAACTATTTTCATTGTCTTCTTTTTATAATTAAAAAATGTGCATAAATTTACTTTTCTTATTTTCAATGTCCCTTTTTACGATATAAACTAAAAATTAGCATCCTAGCATAAGGTGGTTCTAAGAAAATTTGTAGATATAATTTAGGCAACAATTTTGTTAAATAAACTGTTATTGTAGCTTTTGTCGTTTTAAAAAATTTAATTTTTTTATCTGTAATGTTATTTTTTACGATTAAAACAAAAACTACGCGTCCTATAAAAAAGTGATTGATGACAAATTCGTAGATCTTTTTTTCATATCTTGCATAGTTTGACCGAAAATTGATTTTTTTCGTTTTGGTCCCTAAAGCTGTGTGCCAAAGCACAATCCATTTCGACTAGTCTTTCAAAAGTTATCCGGTATACAGACGACGCCAAGAACGACGACGACGACGACAGACAGACAGACAGACACCATCTTAAAACCGTTTTTTTTTATTCAGGGGGTTTCGAATCGTGAACATTTAAAGAAATCCGCGCTAGTCACTTTTCACATAAAAACAATACCTTCTCATTATGATGAGAATGCAAAAATTTAGAGTTCAGCTATTTTTTAACAAATAGGGTCGATGTTTTCACGGAATCAACGAAGGATGTCTTTGCGATGACTCTTTGCTATGAAACTTTACAAATTTACCAGATTCATTAATTATTTTAAAATGTTCATAAATAAATTTAGGGTCTGCTGTTTTTTAACGAATAGGCTCAGTTTCTTTTGCGAAATCAACTTAGTATGTCTATTCGATGGGTCTTTACTATGGCGCTTTAAAAATATACAATAATTATTAGTTATTTAAACAATGCTTATAAACAAATTCAGGGTCTGGCTATTTTTCAACGAATAGGCTCATTTTTTTACGAAATCTACTTAGAATGTCTTTGATAACTGTTTGCTATGATTATTTGCAAATTCACAAGAATTATCAATTATTTAAACAATTTTCATAAAGAAATTTCGAGTTTGGCTATTTTTCAACAAATACGGTTTACGGAATGAACTAAGAGTTTATTTACTATAACTCTTTGCTATGACGCTTTACAAGTTTACAAGAATTATTAGTTATTTAAACAATGTTTGTAAAACAATTCAGGCTTTGGTAATTTTTCAAAGAATAGGCTCAGTTTATTTTACGGAATCAAATAAGGATGTCTTTTCCATGACTTTTTGCTATAAAACTTTACGAATTTACAGGAATTCTTAATTATCATGGTATGGTAATTTCTAAATTAACAACAATGCTGGATTACTTAAACAATATTCATAAACAAATTCAGAGATTGGCTATAGGGTATAAAAAGTGTATAAGTATTATTAAGGTAGTAAGGATTATTCAGATAGTATAAGTGGTTTATTAAGTTCTGGAAAGGGAGCGGAGGCCTTTAAGCCCGTGAAAAGGAGATAATAAATACATACATGTACACAACAAAAGCATCTTAGCCAAGAATCATTGGAAAGCCATTATCAATTTATTTCGCGAAAAAATTGATCCTATTTGTTGGAAATAGTGCACAATAAAAACTGATTTGTCCATCGAAACTTTAATTTGCCACGCTCTGTGACGGACGAGTTCAATAAGGGCATTTGCACCGGATAATATTAAGCCGACAGTCGGGCCAAATATCACCCGAAGACGAGTTGACTGTATTGTACTGGTCTTTCTGAATTAATTCACCAAAGCTTATACGACTGCCGGCCCAATCTCGGCCCAGAGTTGAGCCGACGGTTAGATGCGTGCAAATGTGTAAATTTAAAGATAAATTAAGTGCAGCTATAATATAAAAAACATGTTTTTTGCAACCAACGCTTCTTATCGATGTTGGCCCAACTTTAAGAATCTATGATGTGCCGACCTCGTCTTCGTTGTCTTGCTCGAACTTGCTAATCATTGTCAAGCCAACCGTGAAAAAAGGGTGGGCCTGCGCTATCATTACGCTAGTTTCCTCGACAATGGGTTCAAAAAGTTAGCGTCTGGGTGTGGCTGCAGTGTTACATTGCATTTTGTTGAGAAGCCGTCCATATACCACGTGGATAGTTTAGGAGGGGGGGGGAGCAATGTCAACCTGGACACGCGTTTGCCTGAATCAGCTAACTGTTCTTCAGAAAAATAAAAATAGGTGACGATGAGGGGGCCATGGTCGTGAAAAGTCCATGTTCGTAAAAAATTGTCCACTCAGTATATGTAAATATTATTTTCTTCTTGCAGGTATCACAACTTTTTAAACTGGGCTCCCAAAATTACGATGATATGAAAGAATTTTCCTCTGCAATCGAAGAAGCCCTTTTTACATTACCAGCTCATAGAGATCGAGCACTGCAATATAAAATGGAGGAGGTCCAAATATCAGTTGTTGATGAGTTGTATGTAGAGCAAACTGCAGAAGGTCATGTCAAAAAACAAATAGCACGTGTTCGATTATTCTTCTTGGGTTTTCTGTCAGGTAATTTAATGTGTACAATTTTGGACTTTTCGCGTTTGAATTCATGACAAACCAATCTCAATCATTGCGAACTCTGTTCCCGTTCCAATTCGAATCAATCCAAACCAAAACGATGCAATTTTTCCATCTCAATGAATCCGAGCTCAGATTAGTCGGATTGTACTCACGGTTTTGAACAGGATTGTAATGCAGGTTCGGATTGAATTTGGTGTTGATGTGCGAATTAAAAAGGATTGAAAATTTGCCTATAGTTTGTTCAAATTGATTTGGATGTGATAGGATACAAATTCCGGAATGATTCGGAATAGTTCAGATTGGTTCGATATGCAATTTTATTAGAAACATATTACATATTTGCATAATTTTTAATTTTATCGTTTAACAGAAGATAAATTCTAATTAGTGTGTTTGTGGTATATTGTTATTATTATTTCAGCTGTAATACATTTATTGATAACTGAAGTTGCGTTTGGCAGCGAGATGGTAATACGCTGTTATCTGATAAAGTAAATGAAAGAAAAAAATGCTACTTTATAAGAAATCGAATCGTCCAATATTTAAATACACTACTCGAATCTCCTACTTTGATTTAATCCAATTATAATACAATCTAATCATAACCCTATTTCTAACCCGCGAGTCAATCCGTATACATTACTTTTGGTATACAAGAAAATACCATGATCGTTCTTGAAATGACCGATCCCGACTATATGGATGATGTCCAAGCCCAGGAACACCTGTTCATCCATGCGCGGGACATTGTGGATCTTCAATATTTTTTAAACTCGATCCATCTCGATAGAAAGATAACACGTAGCCTGGACCCGACTGATCGTACCGTTAGCGGTCATAATGGCTTGATTCGGTGTCGCGTGCAGTATTGTTTTGTATCGCTCCGCCAAGCCAATATCTCCCATTATTGTTCGAGATGCACCGCTATCGATTCGTATTATCGATTTGAGCAGTTAGAAAGACTTGCAGGATAAGCCCTGCGTCCTCCTTCGGAGACTCCTTTACTTCTAATCACAGCGGTAATGACGGGCCTGTATACGACGATACAGCTGGTAGTTTGTTTGTCTTTAGTCGGGCTAGTGTCACCTGATTTTCTTTCCACGGGTTTTCTTTTTCTCTTACCCTCATTCTTGTTTTGAGAACAATGGTATATTCGGTTTCTATGGTACGGGTTACCGGCATCCTGTCCGCTGACGTCGGCGGAGTATCTCAGTGAGTAGGATTGGTACCCTGGGCTATTCCTTGCCTGGTTACATAGTTCCGTCGATTTAAGCCTGTCCTCTTCCTGTTCTTGCCTATCATCCTGTAGGGTTAATCCGGGGCTAGGGGAAGAAAAGTTGAGCTTTACTTTTTCGCCCTCTTCCTGCTTCCCGGACAGTTTGCTTCCCTTATTGGTCACTTTCTCCTTGCCATTCCGAAAAAAATATTTCGCCTCCGTCTCGCGGGCATCCCATCTGAAAGTGAACCTTTCGTTGGCAATTCCAGCATTCCCCTTTTGCATAATATCCCTGTTTTCTCGAGGTGGATGACTTTGGACCCATTTTCGGAGAGGGTGCCGACTTTCTATCCGAAGATTTCTTTTGTTTTCTTGCGTCGCGTCAGGGGGCCCTTATCATTACTTTTTTTGGATCCCTCGAACTTTTACTTGTTCGCCGGTGGATCTTTGCTCGAGTTCGCAGCAGATCCACGCTTTTCATTCACTATTACTACCATAAGCGCTTGAATGAATTGCGATAGTTCCGACGTGTTCTGTGTGTTGCTGTTACGCATTCGAATTCCGCTGCCAGGACCGCCAGACCGTTATAGTAAACCCGGATCACCAGATCTCAAGATCAATAGTCCTTGACGAGAGTTGATAGAGCCCATACACGCAGGTTAGGTAATCTGCTACCAGTTCCTCCTGACCTTGCCTGCGTGAAAGGATCTGCCCTTCTAACCTTTCTTGATAGAACGCGTCCTCAAAGCGTGCTAGGAATTGCCGTTTTCACTTGTCTTATGTGTTCCATCTTTGTCGGTTCTGACGGAAACAGTGCCAAGCAATATCTTTTAACAAAAACAGCATCACCAACAATTCGTCAGCAGTGAGAAAAGAGGCGGCTCTACCTTCCTCCACCCTCCACAGGAAATTTTCCACGCTGGAGCCCTTTGTCCGCTGAAGCTGACCTTAGACCCTTCTACAGTCCGTATCTCGGTTTCCCTTCCCATCTGGATGAATACCCACCCGGAAGTGCGCGACTTCATCTCTTCGCTGAACTCTAAGCATCCAAATATGGTAGATTCTGAATGTATGCTGTCGTTGGAACATATCAGTCCATCATGCCCGGCGCTGAATCAAAACTCTTGTTCTGATATCGTCTTGAAGTCCTACCAAACCCTGTGGAGCGTGGACAATACCTCGTCTCTCCTGGATCCACAAGATCCTGTAGACCGTATCTATCATACGTTCCAAACCTGCTTCTTTTTTGCGACATCCATCCCTGTTCGGGCCCTTCGTTCCTTACTAAGGTCGGGTTTATATGAGGGAAAGGCTCGTAGCTGGATATTGATGGGCAATAGGTTCATTTTGAGACTATTCACGTTCCAATGATTTGAATGTATCGATAACCTTGAGGTTCTGTGGCGCGGTCCTGTCCTCCACTTGGCGACGCTGTGATCCTACATTTTCTAGAATGTTCCGATTCCAGCCACATTGCTGAATCCCCTCCCCCTCATCATATGGGCGAGGGGATGTACCCTCCTGTGGATTCGTTGGTGTCTCGTCGGTCCTTACGCTCTTGATCCTTGCGTCTGGAGGTGTTCGTCTTCCAGGTACCAGGGTACGGTCTGATTACCCCCTCGACGCGTGAATACTGGTGATGGTATCGACGCTACTTCCTTGGGGACTTGTTCCTAGCTTACTGTTGGGTTCTTTAGGTTTGCGGGATCCTTTCCACTGTCTGTTCGCGATGACCAAATTTCTCAGAAAAATCTTGATTTGGCCAAAAGAGTCGGTCTGGGCCAAGGAAGTATTTGGAATACGGTGAAATTGCTCAGACTTCCGCCAAACATTCGAAAATTTCCCAAGCTTCAGACAGTTTTCCTAAACTGGCTGAAAATTCTGAAACCAACAAAAATTTCTCACATTTCCCCATGCTTCCCAAAATTTCCCCAAGTTTCCGAAAATTCCACAAGTTTCCTAAACTTTCCGAAACTTTCCGAAACAAAACTTTCTTTTTTTCCGGAAATTATCCGTATTACCGAAATTCTTCTTTAAAGAAACTTCAGGCTATCCCGCTCCGATAGACACTATTGATAATCTAGGGAACTTTCCCGAAAATATGTTCTACCTGATCTAGGGATCAAATATTATTATTTATAACGTCTAGGAGATGGTATAGGTTTACTATTCTGACCAAAATTGTTACCGAATAGTAAAGATGCAAGAAAAAAGCAGCTAAAAATCCAAATCCAAATTAAAATTGCATACGTAAGGGTGTTAAGCAGGTCGGTTTCTATCATTGATTAAAAATGATGCACTCATTTAATGAGAATCCTTATCATCTTTTCGGAAGAGTGCATGACACGTAATAAACTTGGAGAATGTAAATACGGATTCTCTATCTATCAGGATATTCCTGGTTTCTATGAGCAGTGGTCTATCGATTTGTTCCGGATACCTAATACCCTAAATGTTAGTTTTTTCCAAAGCCATATACATGCGTAGCTTAAAATGTTTCGAACATGTTTTTAAGTAAGTCTATATATATATATATATATATATA
>CAKNYM010048352.1:91028-120817 GCA_932195095.1 Andricus curvator | reverse complement strand
GAGTTAAACAACCACCGAAGGGTCCCACTGAGAGCAACGGCCATCTAAAAAAAATGTCAATAGCCCCCAGTAGAACCGCAGTAAATCACAGTAAATCTTTAAAAGTGCGTTTCTGTAGTTCTTTTCATAACAAATTATCCGAACGTTATTGATGATAAATTTATGATCCAAAGTGTGTGAATGAGCCACTAGAGCGGTATTTCAGTTATATTTCTTACAATTGTTAACATGCTCTCTAATTCTAACTTTCATGTACCTACTAGTTTGTCCAATATAGGCACAGGCACACTCACATCGAATGTAATATATTGCGTGTGTTTTCAAATCAAAAGGTATAACATCTTTACCCTTGGAAAAGCATCTGAAAGGGTTTTTATCACACACACACACGCACACGTATGATCATGCATATGCATCTAAGCTTGCGTATCAATTCGTCGGTTCCGCGATTATACATTTCACGCCGTGAGGGCGGACGCGAACTTCTGGATCTCCAGTGTCCTCATAAGCGAATTGTTCTAAGTACAGCTTACATCGTTGCGAATGACTGAGATCGTCTCCTAAAAATGGTCAGGAACCACGAGATGATTGGCGAAGGAGCGTTCCTTTACAAAGCCGCGGAGCAAGCGGCCGAGACCCTTGGCCTGAATTTTAACATCAGAAGAGAGGAAAGTGCATTACGCCCTCTAGATGCTTCACGTCTAAAAGCCAAAGTGAAGAAAGCAGAGATGGAAAAATTTCATCAACAGCTACTCGACAAGAAAATGCACGGAAACTTTCACAGAAATGTAGAAAAACAGTTCTTGTCGAAGGAGCAAAATTTTGCTTTCCTTAGATCATCAGGGCTGAATTCAGGTAAAGAGGGTTTTATTTTCGCATGCCAGGACGGTGTCATTTTTACCATAGCATATTGTGACCGCATTTTATGTCAAGAAGTTCCTAGTGATAGGTGCAGAGCGTGTCATACACACGCTGAGTACGTAGAACACATACTATCGGGGTCTTCGACCCACGTAGGAACGACGTATATCTATAGACATAATGCGGCCCTAAGTGTGCTTGATTACCATTTTCGTCGCTCTTACGGTGTTGGTCGCGACCCTGCCCTGCCGAACGCTCGCAGGGAGATGGAGTCAATTGTCCAAAAAGTGAAGTGCCAAATTTTCTGGAACTACGATTTTCGGACAGCAGTCTCTGTTGCACACTCGAGGCCTGACATCATTATCCAAGACTGCGAGAAACGAATTATATTCGTGATCGAATTGTCCGCTCCGTCCGAATACAACATCACAGCCAAGGAGAAAAAAAAAAGGAGGAGAGGTATCAAGACCTTAAAAGAGAGCTGCAACGACTGTAACCAAAATATTCGGTACAAGTAATTGTCCTTGTGACAGGCGCTCTCGGAGATGCGAAACCTATCGAAATGCCAGCCTGTCGTTGTGATTTCATCGTGCCCTGTGACCACCTATATCACTGTTGTGAGACGTGGCCATAAGTGTGATTTACCGCGGTTCTACTGGGAGCCGGTGTCATTTTTACATGGCAGTTGATCTCAGTGGAACCCTGCGATGGTTGTTTAATCCTTTTTTAAATTATATATATATATATATATATATATATAATTCTGATGAAAGGGTGTAACATTCACCGCAGGGTCCCACTGGGAGCAACTGCCATCAATGGTAACGACACCGGCTCCCAGGATAACCGCGGTGAATCACACCTATGGCCACGTCTCACAAACGTGAGATGGTTAACCATAGGTTACGCCGAAATCACAACGACAGGACGGCGAAACCCTCGTGTGTCTTGACGACACGGAGCGACCTATGATGACAACTTTCTGCATCCATCTCGCAAGTGCCTTGGCATGTTTTTGGCACGCGAGTATGGCTTTGAGGTATGGCAGTGATGTTGTAGTTGGCCGGAGCCGAGAATTCAATTACAAGTACAGTTTGTTTCCTGAAGTATTGAAGAACAGTGTCAGGCTTCGAGTTTGCAATGGAGACTGCTTTCAGAAAATCGTAGTTCCAGAAAATTTGGCACTTCTCGCTTCAGACAATTGACTCCATCTACCTCGGAACGTTCGGTAGGGCAGTGTAGCCGCCAACACCGTAAGAGCAACAAGGATGGTAGTAAAGCACGCTCAGGATCGCATCATATCTGTAGAGATACGTCGTTTCCGCGTGAGTTGGACAACTGGATATTATGTGTTTTGTGTATTCAGCGTGTGCATGACAGGCTCTGAACCTATCGCTGGGAATTTTTGACACAAAACACGGTCACGGTATACTAAGGTGAAAATGATCCCGTTCTGGCAAGCGAAAATCAAACCATCGGTACCTGAATTAATTTCTGGTGTTTTAAAAAAGCAAGAGTTTCCTCATTCAACAAGGACTGATCTTATACATTTCGGTGAAAGTTTCCATGCATTTTCTTGTCGAGTAGCTGTTGGCGGAATTTTTTAACCTCTGTTTTCTTTTACTTGGGCTTTGAGAAGTGAAGCATCTAGATCGAATAATGTACTTTTCACACTCCTGATGTCAAAATTCAGGTGACGCTGTTTGTTGTCACACGATAATTTCGAAGATTCGTTGTAGTAGCCCCCCCCACCACTTATTTTTTGCATTCAACCAAACCTATTTGATTGCACCCCACTTCTAAGTACGTAACCTTGAAGAATTTCAAATGCGCTATATCGCACCACTAATAGCAAGCATGGCACCACTATGATAACGGAGTTATCGCTGTAGCAAGGGGGGGGGGGTGCGATTTTCGTGAAAAATGAACATTTGAAAATTTTCTTTTCGCTCACTTTTTCAGGTTCAAATGCGCTCTATCGCTTCGCAAAAAAAAATTGCGCCAATTAATTAATGAAGATACAAACTGATGGAGGGGGGGGGGGGGGCTGGGGCAACGCTGATGTTAAAACCCCGATTATGCACTAATAATCACATTAAACTTACAAAACTTATTTTACTCCAAATGTGCTCCATCTCGAGTCCGAATTAATATTTTTCAATTCTGTTTGGCTCATTACGAAGGAATTCAAATGCGCTCCATAGCACCATCCAAAAATTCAATTGCGCTAGAACGCAAGTACTGATAACGCGAGCACGCATGAAGGTGGGGGGCGGGGGCTGGTGGCGCCTACCTACGCCTACCTCAAAAGGGAAATGGCTTAATGCTATAATAATAATCAGAATAATAATAATATAATAACATAGTAACATGGTGCACAACTTCTGGGACAAGTACCTGACAAGTGTGCATGCTGCGTTGCGTTGGCAAGATTTTTTCAGAAGATCATCGAACACCCAGACCTGATGCCAGATTTTATACACAAGGGTACTACATCCTAACAGAAGAACAAAAAGAATATTGTAACAACTCTCAGAGCAGTAAAAATTTAGTCACCATAGACGCTGTTGCTATGACGCAAGCTCGTAAACATCAAAGAAACTTGCACATGGCATACATTGACTAGAAGCAAGCGTTTCCTTCCGAACCACATGTCTATTTGCTTGAAGGCTTAACAGTATAAAAATTCTGCCCACGCATCATCGACTTTCGAAGTCGTGCGATGATGCTTCGGTGTACAAGAATCAAGTATTTCGATCATGGACAACCATGGATAACTAGATTAATACGCATTACAACGGGTATCTTTCAAAGAGACTCCTTTAGTGCATTGTGGTTTTATTGAGAAAAACATTAAATGGCATGTCTCATGGGTTCTGAATACATGATAACGAGGATGGTCATCAAGTGACCCATCTTCTATACATGGACGACCTGAAGCTATACGCTAGTTCGGACTAGGTAAACGCAGAACAGTGCATTTAACCCGAGGAGAATTACGAACTGCAGAACTAGAGAACGATTTCGAGAATGACATGGAGGCAATGGCTAAGGGCGCGTCATATAAATACCTGAATATTCTTGAATCTAAAGGTATTCAGTAAACGATGGTTGAGAAAAACCTAACGACTGTATTCACTACAAGACTCAGATTGATTCTGAAGAGTTCTCTCAACACGACAAACAAAATCAGAACAATCGACACCTATGCCCTCCGTGTCCTTACGTACTCCTTTAGGCTCATCAAATGGTAGGGGCATTGTAGATGTCAGAAAACTTTGTAAGTCACAAGTTATACAGTTATAATTTGTCCTCAGAGAAGGCCTCGAAAATCAGGGCAGAAACCATAGAGGAATTAGAAACATCAACAATTTGCCCTAAACCTAGGACTCTTAACAGAATGGCTGCCTTTCTGTAGATATATTCCAATGCCCATTTTAGAAAACGAAGACATTGCTTGTCCACTTAACCGAAATTTGCAGGCAGTCTATACAACCAAGATCCATAAGTAGAGCGAGCTAATGTATGAAGTAAAGACAATATGGAGAAATGTGAAACATGCATCTATTCATCCTATTGTGATTTCGGCTATAGGCTATGTGCACCCAAGATGCACTGAACATCTTGAACATTTAGCAGTCAGTTGGGTTTTGGCAGCAGCTCAGAATGCGGTTTTATTAAACACCTATCACATTGTAAGAAATGTCCTAGACCATCAGGAAGCAAGCGACTAAAAACCTATGGAGTGATACATGGTAGCTCTAAGAAAGCATCCAGAGGCGATTTTTTCCACCTCCAACACTCGCGGCCGCTGTATAAGGATAACAGCGGTAAAACACAAACTGCAAACTACACCATATGTTCTTCTAATTTTCTACCTACAACATCATCGCAGAAGAATTCGAACATCGTATTAAGTTAACTTATAACATCCTCATCTCATCAGTCACTTGACTTAGTCCGTGGCTATGATAAAAAACCGGGTTCACCCGAGAAAAAGTCAAAAAAAAAATAATAATTACAACAATGATTCTCAGCAAAATTTGGGCTTTCGAATTATCTGGGAAGAATAAGATCTAGGCGACCAATATGCTGGTCAGTCCTATACATTTGGTGGTATAGGTATTGATACATTTGGTCCAGTAAAATGGAACGTCGGTGAGTTGAAGTAACTTAACCGAAGCACATGCAAGATGAAGATAATGCATCGCAGTCATCATCCTAGATCTTCCGTACCTCGAATATACCTCCCTCGAGATAAAAGGGGTAGAGAGGCTGGCTAAGCTTGGAGTGTCTTCATCGAAGAACGGTTCTGGCTACAGCCTGCATGGCTTAGCATCACTAACACCTTTGGTGCTCAACAGTCGTGTACAGGAAGCAGAACATTCGTTTCTACTAAGAGAACATGCTGACAAGCCCCTTTATGGTCAATTCTACGGCATTATACGTAGAGAAGAGCTATCGATGGGTCTTCCAACATGTTTATCAAGTCTGCTGGATGGAGATCGGAGACTGAGGAATTTGTTTTTGCCTGTCAAGACAGCGTTATGGATACCTTAGTTTACCGCGATCCCATAACGAATGAACCTCTAGGCGATACCAACTGCCGAGCGTGCAAGCAAGAGCCAGAAACATCTGGATATGTTCTCAGTGGATGCTCAAAGTATGCATGCTACGGTTACATAGAGAGACACAATGCGGCCCTGAAAGTGTTATATTGCCATCTTAGGCACTACAATGGTGTTGATCTAATGCTCGTCTCACCATACGTCCAGGAGGAAGTGGATTCCGTTGTGGAGAACGATCAGTGTAAGATCTACTGGAATTTATAATTCTCCACCACTCAACGTATCAGTGCTAGAAAGCCTGATATTGTTCTTCAAGATTTAAAGACGGAGATCACTTACGTCATTGAATTCTTGGCACCAGCCGATGGTAATATCACGGCAAAGGAGGAAGAAAAACGGACGAAATATCAAAAACTTCTTTTCAATCTGAGCAGGCTGTACCAAGGCTAGGTAGTCCATCTTGTAGTTCTCATAATCGGCTGTCTTGGAGGTATGAAAGCTTAATTTCTGAGCCAACTCAACAAAATCCCGGCTTGCCAGCGTCAGACTCAGTCCATGGCAAACCGGATGAGAAAGACTGTTCTTCTGGGACGACTTCATCTGGTCCGTCAACACTGTTCCTCGTAACATTCTGCAAAGGTTTGTAGCTTAAAAAAGTATCCAGAGGTGAAACTTTCGTCTCCAAATGTGCCGTCTGCCGCGTAAAGTCATCCGCGGCTAGAGAACGGAATCCAAGGAACAGTTTTGTACGAAGTCTCTTGCGTAAATTTCCCGCTTTTGCGTACCTTCTGATATAGAAGGATCAGGAGTGGATGATGTAAACGTTCGAGTTGCGTCGGGATTGGTTGCTTTAAGGAACCATGATCATAGCTTCCGGAGCCTACAACTTCTTGTATCACTTAATTATACATTGCAGAATTAAATCGAACACCATTTGATTTAGCTGAAGGAGAATCTGAATTAGTATCCGGATTTAATACAGAATGTATAATATAATAATATTAATTAAATTTAATCTTGTAGTCAGCCACGTTGCACTGGGATAACTCCCCAATGAAATGAATTATGCGGTTACGTCACCAGTATCGCGCAGTGCCACCAGAAAGAGCATCCTTACCTATTTGAAAAGAAGCTCACCTTCGCGAAGAGGATTCATGCAGAGGTTACATGAGAGATTAGATATCCTTTTTGCGCAAAAACAGAGATGAAGCTCTTTATCTAGAAGTGCAACATCCTCCAGCGAACGTACCACCCGTTCCAGCAAGACCACCTTTGCAGATAGCCGATAATGCCAACATGAGAAGTAGGAGAACAAAAGTCCAGCGAAAATTCTTTCTCAGGATGGACAAATTAGCTGAAAATAATAATGCTATCTTCGATTTGCTCCACCAAGATGTTAATCTCTGGAATCTGAACTGTGTAGTTTACGAGAAGGCGCTCTGCCTGCTGTGCAACAATAGAATGAACGATACTTCAGTACGCCCGAGTAAGATTCGCGAGCGTATTGCACAGCTTCAGTTTGAAATTAAAACGGCGAGACGGCATGCATCCAATGTTCAGTGCGTGATTAGCTACATAACATCAAAAAAAAATTCACTCCCAAAGTTAAGGCACTTGCTTGAAACTTAAGGATAGCAAATCACACGCTGAACAAGTTTAAACTATTGATCATCAAGCAGTAAGATTAGCAGCTCCAAAAAAGTATCCAGAGGTGAAACTTTCATCTCAAACTGTGCCGTCTGCCGCGCAAGGTCATCCGCGGCTAGAGATCGGACTTCAAGGAGCAGTGTTGTAGGAAGTCTCTTGCGTAAATTTTCCGCTCTTGCTCCCCTTCTGGGATAGAAGGAGCCTACAACTTCTCATATAACAAAATGTATAAAAAAAATAATAATAACTCCATATAAATCTATGTTTATTATTTGAAAGTATCACATTTTTCTTAAATATTAAGATTCGAAAATGTACAAGGTTACGTGTATAACCTGAAATTGAGATAACTTTCTTAAATGTAATCAAAATCTAACGCCGATCTAGGAAGTTATATCCTCTGCCGCATTTTCAAAAATGTATTATATTTTTTGAAGTTATTTCGTTTTTAAATAGTCTTGAAATAGAATTTTATCCAGCACATTAAGAACCACTTTAATATACTTATATTGAACTTATCAGGAATATAAAAATATATCTACATCAATAATATAAACGATAATATAAATATTAGTTCGCTGGGCAGCTGAGTTCGTGCCTTGCAGAACTTCCGATACTTCGTAAAGACTGGGATTGTTAGACAAAGTATGTTAGGTGTACTATGTGTACCATTTCTTAATCGCGAACATCTAAAACACTGTTTTGCATATCGTCATACAATTCCCAATTGTTATTAGGTCGATGACAATAGGCAGTGAAATGACCAATCCCGGTAGGAATATGTCAGATTACACCACGAAGAATCATTTCTTTGTCCGTGACTTTAATTGATATAGGAATGTCATTTATCGGGACTTCTAGACGAAAACGTATGAGTACTCTCAACACTTTCCTACTTTAGTAACTAATAAGTGTAATTAACTCAGCACCTCAAGATGTAACATTTTTAGTTTAAAAGTTAAATTCAAACTTAACAAGATTAAAGTTTTATTCAAAAAAGTAACTCTTTTGCAACTACAGTTTGAATGTTATCTCTGTGACTGCTTACTACTCATCGTAAACATTTTCAGCAGAAACCATTGGTACAGTGTCGCGGTTTGTTTTTTGAAGTCAAGGAAAACTATGTTAGGCCTCAAGTGCGTGACAGAAAAAATTGTTCAGAATAAGAAGTTCTAGTATATTCAGCAAGTTCCATTTTCGACAGTTGACTCTTATTTCTTTAGGGGCGTTTTAGGAGAGGTATCAGGGCTAATGCCGTAAGATAGTATGTGTCCTAGATGCCCGGGGTGTCCATGACATGCTCTGCAGCTAACATCGGGAATGTCTTGGCTCAAAATGTGGCGACGGTTTGCTAAAGTAGAAATGACACCGTCTAGAAACGCCAATATGACACCCTCCATGCCCCACTTTAATCCAGGTGATTTAAGGAAAGAAAACGTTAACTCATACGACATCGACTAATCCTTCACATGTACGTGGAAGATGCTGTGCAATGTGCATCCTCTTGTCAAGGAGCTGTTCGCGGCAGTTGCCCTTCTGTGCTTTGTACGGAAACGCTACTTTGCTCACTTCTTTGTGTTTCCTGACTATTTCAAGAAGAGGGTCTCGTTAATTTGCGACTGTTTATGCTGTACCTAGAATAATCATGTTGTGAAGATATTCGACATTTAGTATTACGCGACCACCTTTGTGCATGCTTTTTTTCCTGTGCATAATCTTTCTTGACGCGAAATCGATGAATCTAGGCTCCTCCTTGGTCTAGGGACCATGGAACGGTATACATTGTAACGAAGTTTTTGTAGAAAAATGCGGAAAGATGTGAAGCAACTTTCTGGGGGCTTGCCGAAGCTGTACCTAACCTCCGAACTTGAGGAAAAGACGACTGAAATAAACGAATAAAGAATAGACTTACCGTCCAGCCAAGAGTCAGGCTTAGGTTAAGTAGGTACAATCAAATATTATCCTGTATATGCGTTGTTCTGCTAATCTTCCGCATCCCAGAGCACCCTCGGTTAGGTTGGCGTTTGTGATTTGTATCTAAGTACACGGGGTCGGTGCCGAGGCTAGGCAACGAGCTGACAGCTTGTAAACATAGAGCAGACGATACAGACAGTCGCCAACCTAGCAGCCACATAAGAAACAGGATGAGAATGGAACACAATCGATACGGCGGAGCAGTCCCACGCACGTCATAAGAGGCAGCACCGGCTGGCCACCACCGCATCCAGCGGCCACGCTTCACCGACCAAGTGGGCAATACCGCAGCGGGTGGCCATGTTCCACTACCGCAATCAAAAGCCATGCTGCACCGACTAAGTGGGGAGACCGCAGCCAACGTCCATGTTTCATCGTCAGACCGAACCAATCCTGCAACACCACGTCGCGTCGTTAAGCTCTACTAACAGCGTCGAAGGCAGCGCGTAGCAAACTCGACTAGCCCTGTATCACGACGTGGTGAGGCGACCCTGCACTGGCAAGGGCCAGTAAACGGCCATGTTCTAGACCAGCAAAGGTACGAAAGCACCCATTGGCCGAGACCGGCAAGCAAACCTTCTCCACTTCAACGGACCAATCGACGGCCTCGACACGAAGATACTAAGGATGGAGAATAAAGGAACGAAAGTAAACGAAGAGAAGCACGTTTTCTGCACACTTGTACTATTGGCTTGGCGGCGGTGGGCCGGACGATCCGCAACCTGAGGAAAAATCCCCGTTTCAATTTTACAAGACTATAGACGGAATCGAAGGAATGTCAGGGAGCAAGGAAGACCTAGCACGGTGGCTGCAAGGTTGCAAGTGCCCTCAGTTTCGTTGTGCAACGCCCGCGCGGTGAGTTACAGTAGACCACGTGGGTTGACGTAAAGCCAGTGTCGCGTAGACCGCCTGAGGCCCCCTCGCCACCCGGGGATTGAGGCGTGCCCGAATTATAGCCCGACTAACGCGGGTGCCTCGGGCGGCCATCTTATGTTGAGACGGGTCGCTCTGGAGAAACGGTCTGTCGTTTCTGTCCGTAATTGATTGCAAACTATTTCACTTCTTTCGTTCGGGTAGGTTAAGTTTACGGTCTTTCAAGTTAATTTAAATAAATATCTTCTATGGGGAATGTGGAGACACATTTAAACCTTTTAAGGAATATTCCATCATGCTCCTTACATAAAACTTCTCTCTCGCTCATGTGATCCCACCCCTCTCCGCCAAGCGCGACAGGACCGGAACCAGCGAAGCTCGGATAGGGAAACCTATCTGGCGCCTGAGAAAAATAATCAATGAGCTTCGTGGGTTGTTCGTGGGTCAAAAGTGTGTGACCCACGAACTCGGTGTAATCCGGTATGGAAGTCGCGGTCCGTGACAGGTAAGTTGCAGCCATTTTGTAACCTGGTTTCCATCCTGGGTCATCTCCTAGCTAGGTTGAAAAATATTGAAAAATTGAAAAACCCCGTTGTAACATATACCGGATAACGCGAGCTCATTCCGACTGATTTTATGTCATTCCAAACTCAGTCCGAATAATTCCACACTTATCAAAATAAAACGCATATTCCGTCTGAATCCGTCTTATGACGCGAGAACATTCCAAACGGTTCCGAGCCATTCCGCTATTATGCCTTTATTTTTCTTTAACTTACCTTTCAGACGCAAAGTTTTTGGAACCACATACCATTTGGTATGTAGTCGCGTCATAAGACGGAGTCAGACAGAATGGGCGTTGTATTTCTGACGGAATGAAAAGTTCTTTAAGATTTTCGCGAAATCGATGAATGAATGAATGAATAATTTGAATGACTGCGCAATGGTTATGGACTCATTTGGAATGAAATTGAGACACCAATTCGGACTGAAAAAGAATCAATCCTAATGGGATGAAATTATTCAGACTGAATTTAGCTTTCTCTCTGAATGTCGCAATCAGTCGGAAACAGATTTCACATTTGGTCGTGATCGATCGGAATGATCTCTCTTACAGGGAGATGTTTTTGTAATGGTCCAAGGCAAAAATATAATTTTCAAATGCATATGTTGTTCTTATCGTTAAAATTTTGGTATTTTTTCAGAATGCTAGCGAGATCCTTTACTTTTTGTGCAAATAGAAGCTTTTCAGTAAAATTACGCCACTCTTCCAAAATGCTGAGCACCGGAGTATTATTATTATTTGATACTTGATTTCTTTGCCAAAATTTATTTGTCCAACGATAACTCGAGACTCATCTGGCGACCTCACGAAAGTTTAGTGAAAAAAACGCATTATTTTAAAGATATAAGGAATATTATTTTCAGCTATTGTGCAACACATTCTTAATTTTGTTTCCTGGTCGATCCTTGGTCAGGCCTCCCTCCACAGTGTCTTAGTTTTTGTCATATTTTTACCTAATTTTTTTTTTGTAATTCGTTTAGTAATTATTTAACTTTTGTGTGTTTTACATAATTCGGTACGAAAAATATTCGTGAACTAATTTCAAACATGGTCTAATTACGGTTATGTCCTCCATTTACCGAAATAATGCAGTAATATTTCGCTTAAAAATTGTCTACGTACCTGTCTCAGAAATCGGAAAGTTAATTTGCACTGCCTGTCAGCTGGATACTTTATTATTCAACGGCAAGGTCTGTACATTATGGAAAG
The DNA here is from genome assembly GCA_932195095.1 of Andricus curvator. Taxonomy (NCBI): domain Eukaryota; kingdom Metazoa; phylum Arthropoda; class Insecta; order Hymenoptera; family Cynipidae; genus Andricus; species Andricus curvator. The sequence goes on along the minus strand of CAKNYM010048352.1, from coordinate 109,120 downwards.
GACATTCGGGCCACTTTCAATATAGGAAAAAAATAAAATGGCTGCATAAATGTTCATATAAAGTGGTGCCATATTAATAAAATGGCGGTTCATTCGAACAACATAAATATCTACATTAGGGTGTTCCAAAATTATACCTGTTGATTTTTTTTAATAAATGACATTTCGATCCCCACCCACCCTACGTTTCGTTAGGATCACGGAAAAAAATTCCTTCATAGTTTAAACCAAAAGGTTAAATATTCACACGTGCTGCAAAGACGCGGAAAAACTTTTTTTCCACAAATTATTTTTATTCTACAAGTACTTTTTTAGGTTTAATCTGACAACTAGTTTATTTTTTTCTTAAATATGTTTGTTAGTCAGATAAACCCAATTCTTTAAACAATTCGTAATACTTTAAATAATTTTTTGTGTAAACAATTTATTTATGAAACCAATGTTTTAAATGCATCTTTTTCTGTAATTACTGCAGTAATTTGTCATTGTTAAGAGCAACATTTAATTTCAAAACCACTATCCAATTGTTTAAACAATTCATTAAAGACTAATTGTGCATCTTGATGGAAATGCAATCAAATAATTTTTTTCCTTCTAAATTTGCTTAAGTTTGTAGCTTATAGTTAAATATTTAAATGTTTTACGCATTCTTAAATGAGTAATATTTGCTTAAACAATTTTGTCACTTAGTGATCAATGTAACAAAAAATATTTAAAAAAATATTAATTATCTTAATTAGTTGTATAACATTTAAATATGCAACAACAAGCGATACACTTAACCAAATTTGAAACAAAAATTATATTTTCTATATTGTTTTCATAAAAATATACAATTAATCTTCCATAACCTGTTCAAATAATTCGATGATGGTTTCAAAATAATGCCTATAAACATTTGTATTATCAAATAAAAATAATTGATGGTGCAGAAGGGAAAAAAAGAGATCATATTCGTAAATTATGCGCAAAATTGTAAATTTAAGTTTCTTTGGGCTCCATAGAAATGAATGGTGGACGCAAAAATTTAACGTAATTTAGCGGTTATTATTGTTTAGAGACTCCCCGACCAATTCTAATACTCTCCCACAAGCTAAGCTCAAACCCAGGAATGAGAAACTAATTTTTCCGAAATCAAAAATGTTTCTATGTTAATCTTATGGGATTTTGGAAAAAAGAAACAAGGTTCAAACAAGCAAAAAACATCTACAAATTTATTATCAAACATTTTTTTATAGGGCACGTAGTTTTTGGTTTAATCGTAAAAAACAACATTAACGTTGAAAACGACACAGGGTGCAATAAAATGTTAATTAGCAAAAATGTTTTTTATAGGATGCGCAATTTTTTTACTTATAAAAGCAAGAAAATAAAAATACATCTGTTTCTATATGAATGCATAATATGAATTGCAATAACATAAATTTATTGGAATAATACATTTTTCAAGGTAGTTGAGAATAAAAATTAGTGAAAAATGGGGAACAAATATTAGAGTAATCATGCAAAATAAAGTTTGCACATTATTTTGCAATATCTCAATAAGTCGTCCCAGACCAAAGCACAGACCGGCGTAGTTTGGCGGATGTGACGACCTAAGGTTACAAAGTTGTTTCCATAGGTTTTCAAGTATTACAAAAAATATTTCGAATTGAAGAGAAGCATTTGAAAATTTTTTATTCGTACTACAGTTTTAGAATTTTCTGCAGTAATTAAAAAAAATCTGATTTCTAATTCATGGAACTACCCCATAAGTCGACAGCTGCATTTGTTGAATCATTTTTCTGTTTGAGCATGAAAACTGTATTTTCATAATGCATTGCAGGTATGCCTGATGTTGAGCTCGGAATAAATGACATGCGGAGGCAGGGAAAAGAAGTAGTTGGTCGGCATGACATAATTCCTGTAGTCACTGAGGAGTGGATACGACTGGAAAATGTTGAATTCCATTCCTGCATCCAGCAAGATGAATATGAGGATTCCAAAATCATAAGGTGAAGTAATATATTAATATAAACACTTTTTACTTTAAATGTGTTTAAAACACAATCGTGTGTGCCATAAACAATTTTCTCGACCTGTAACTAGGTTACAATAATTAATAAGAAGTCGTGGAAAATTGTCCAGAGGTGACTCCGGGATACCGGGCGACCTCTTAGAGTATGCAGCCTTATCCTTGCATGAGAAGCTCTACAAGGATGGACTAAACGTTTCTCTAGCTGCTCGTGTGAACATCAGTGATACCACCTAACCCAGTATTAGATACGGATCACCCCACAATGGTACGGCAAATAGTGTTGATCACCCTAGAAGAGCCCTTCTCCCACCGCTGCATGAACAAGCCACAGGCGAAGAGAAGGAAGGGACATTAACACCAATCGTGGAAAGCAGGCACCCCCTGAGAAATGATAGCAATTTCAGAAGAAGGAAGAACATTAACATCCATGTTCCTCCCAAGCCCCCAGATCAGGCTGAAATGGAAATGCAGCGAGAGTTTTGGCTGATTCAGATCGAAGGCAAAAACCGACGATGGACCAAAGGACCAAAAGATGCTTGCATCAACTGCACAAGAAGTTTACGGAAAGAGTCCGAAAGTTTGCTCACGAACTGAGGATCTACCATTACACACTGAACAAGTCAAAGCTGCTGACAATCAAGCAGCACATTGTTGAGAAAATGCAGGTGTTATCTGATGTAAGGAGGAGCATACAGAAAAGGGAGGGGTGGGTCAGAGAAAATCGACAGTTTCTCGCTGACCCATTGCGCCTATTCAGCGATCTCCCTGTTTCTGTCAAAAATCAACCGAAGCCAGAAGAGGTAGAGACTTTTTTGAGAGAAGTTTACAAGATCTCACCACTGAAATTAAAGGAATATACTAAGAATATCATCCGCTCAAAGGATCTTTGCGACAACCTTATAACATATGATAAGGAATGGCTGGTGTTAAAATGCACTCTACGCCTACCGAAGAAAGGCAACTTGTCCAACTCAGGGAACTACAGGCTAATAAGTTGTCTGAACACGCTGAATAAAATCTTTACCGCATGCCATGTCATGTGCCATGTCATGTGCCATGTCATGTGTCATATGTTGTCATGTGTCATGTCATGTCATGTGTCATGCCATGTCATGTGTAATGCCATGTTATGTGTCATGTCATGTCATGTCATGTGGATTACGAACTAATTCAAAGTCTCTTCTAATGATTTCAGGATAATCAAAAAGCATTAACATAATTCAGTGGTCCCGTGAGAATTAAAAACATTCAGAACAGTTTAGAGAGTTTAGAAGAATTGAAAAGAGCTGAGAGAATTTTGAAAGAATTAAGACGATTCAAAAGAATGCAGGCAATACAAAAGAATTCAGAGAATTTTAGAAGAATTCGGAGGATTCAGAAGAATTTAGGAGATTCAAAAGAATACAGAGAATTCAAGAGAATTAAGATAATACAAAAGACCTCTAGGAATGCAAAATAATGTAAGAATTTGGACGCGGACTTCTGAATCTCTAATATCTTCAGAACTGAATTGTTCTGAGTCCAGCTCACATCGTTGCAAATGGCAGAGATCCTCTCCCAAAAATGGTCCGGAAAGACGAGATGATTGGCAAAGGAGCGTTCCTCTACAAAGCCGCGGAGCAGGCGGCCGAGACCCTTGGCCCGAATTTTAACATCAGACGTGAGGAAAGTGCATTACTCCATCTAGATGCTTCACTTTTGAAAGCCAAAGTAAAGAAAGCAGAGGTAGAAAAATTCCGCCAATAGCTACTCGACAAGAAAATTCACCGACACGTTCACAGAAACGTAGAAAAACAGCCTTTGTCGAAGGAGAAAACTTTTGCTTTCCTCAGATCATCAGGGCTTAATTCAGGTATACAGGGTTTCATTTTCGCATGTAAGGAGGGTGTCATTTCCATCTTAGTATACCGTGACTGCATTTTATGTCAAGAAGTTGCCACTCACGCGAGAACAACGTATCTCTACAGACATAATGTGGCCCTAAGAGTGCGTTATTACGATCTTTGTCGCTCTTTCGGTGTTGGCCACTACCCTAACCCTGTCGAACGCTCCGAGGGAGATAGAGTCAATTGTCCAAAACGAGAACTGGAACTCCCATTCGTGCGACAGCTCGGTATGTGATGTCCCAGATAAAGGGTTCGCAAATTTGTAAACATTTCAGGGCCGTGACTATCGGTATTTCCAACGTGGGGCAGCGCGGGCTCCACAATGATTCGCATGCGTCGCGAATGGTGCGATTATATGATTTGCTACTTTTGCAAGTTTGCATCTGATTGGTTGCTTTTCGCGCGCTATTTAAAATGATGAAAAAATACTTAATTTTTTTTATTATGAAGAATGGTTTTTTAATTTGTGAAATTATCCAGTGCACTAAAATAATTAATTCTACAGAAAATTAAAAATAATTAAATAATTTTACTCTACAAAAAATATACTTTGCTGGAGTGATATATTTATAAATTAAAAATATAAGAAATAAATTAAGTCCGTCTTTTATTCGTGGAATAGTGGTTTAATTGTATTTTAGTGAACAAATGTGAAAGTGAACAATTCATTCCTTATAATAAACAAAGATGTTTTTAAGCGTTTTAAATATGTAGCTGTTTGCGAACTTAAAAATATACATTTATTGAAAATGAAAAAAAGCTCTAAGTGTGTTATTGCAAATTAAGTTTTATAAATTATATTATTATAAATAATTATATAAATAAATATATTCTATAATAATATTCAGATTATGTGAGAGTCTTAAGTACATTTTATTTTCTGAAATTTGAGAATTCGTTTTTTTTTGGTTATTAGATTTTCAAATTCTCTAATGTTATCAAGGTGTTTTGGTGAACATTCTACGCACGATTTCAGCCAATTTTTAAATTTTAAGAGACAATTATGAGCCTCTACTGGCGAGATTGGTTCCGTTTTTTCCCATTGGTTCCATTTGATTTTCGAGGTCTGTTTCGATTTCATGTGCAGGAACAGGCACACATTTACCACTTGTTGCTAAATTGATTAAATCACAATCTTGAGAGGATTCCCAACCGCAGTCGCTTTCATTGTAAAAATTTTCAAACCATTTCAGGAGAAATTCTCTTGACTGCTCTACAGAATATCCTTGGTTATCAGACAATAACTCAGAAACTTGATCACAAATTTCGTGAGGAAAACCTGGTAAATCAACTGCGGAGTCCTCATCAGCAAAACTTGGCAAATCTATTCCAGAAGCCTTATGATCAAAATTTGACAAATTAGTTTCCTGTTCAATGACAACTGGAATAGCGATGTTTGGAGGATCGTGAATGTTTACGAAACTTGGATCTGCGTTGACAAGAAACGAGTTCCCTAGGAGCGGTTTCCACGCTTTTTGAAGTGTGGATGATTGCACATCGTTCCATGCTTGACTAAGCAAGCCTAAGCAATCTCGCCAGTTAAATGATTTTAAAAATTTAGTGGCACCTTCTGATGTCTCATTAAGTAGCAGACGTCTTAGTAAATTTTTGTTGTACAGTTTCTTTGTCGTTGCTATTACCCCTTGATCCATGGGCTGAATCAAGGCCGTCACGTTTGGAGGCAAATAAACGACTTCAAAATTTTCATTTATTGCATTCAGTTCTTCCAAACTTGGGTGAGAAGGCGCATTGTCGAGAAGTAAAATAACCTTCCCTGTTATGCCAGTCATTATTTGGTGTTCTAAAACACGCGGAATAAACTCTCCCTTGTACCTGTAAACATTTATCGTTGTTTTAGAATATTTTATGGGTATAAAAACATAGTTTAATTCGAATTCTCTATACGTAAATGGAAAATATAATTTACCATAGCATGAATACGCATTTGTCCATCCATGCATTCTTCTGGTGTGTGTAGGTCACACCGAGACATTTTAACTTGCTTAAATGGAGATCTTTAGATTTTCTGTTTATTAAATCGTTGAGACATCGTGGAGTTTGAAATTTTCCAATTGTCAATAAAGGAATCCGATGATTTCCAAATACATTGGCACAGAATAAAGCTTTAATGCGATCTTCAGATTCTTTTCTTCCTGGAGCTGCTAATTCCGATTTTAGTGCAAGAGTCCACGCCGTCAATGCTCGCCATAAAATCCCCGATTCGTCTGAGTTGTAGATGTTTGTAAATTCAAATTTTCGGATTCGATCTTTTCGTTAAAGATTGTCGAAAATTCTACAGCACTTGACGAGTCATTCGATAATTTCTCTCCTTTGTGATGAACACTCCGAATTCCATGACGTCTCTTGAACTTACAGAGCCAACCATTGCTTGCCTATAAAAATGATATACCTAATGTACTTATAAATTTTTTATATAAAACTTGCGTATTGTACATACTATTTTCAACGTGCACATGAGGAAAAAATTTTGATGTTACACATTAAAAAGACATGTTTTAGTATGTACAAGTATATACTTGGAAAAAAGGATAGATTTTAATTGATTTTCAAAACTCTTAGATTTACGCCTACACAAAACACAAATATTTTTCTCTAAAACTTTGGAAAATGACGCAGATGAAGAAGTGACATTTTGAGGTTAGGTGGATTTAATCTCAAACCTTTAACTTTTTAAAGAATTATTTCCAAATTTGCATATATGGCAAATATTGCAATCCTTTTTATACTTATTTGAATGCTTATATATTACATGTAATAACTTTAAACGTTTGTGAACCATTCATTTGTTCGTTTAACTGAAGAGCCTTCTCTTGCAAAATCGGACCGGATATTGGGTCTCCTCTTGCTCTGGTTTCATTAAACCAGTTCAAAACAGCGACATCCAAAGTTGTATCTTTACTTGTTCTAGCAGATTTTTTTTTCGCGAATTCATTGTTATGAGACATGTTCATTACGTATGGCTCGCGAGCTAGCACACGGTAATACGTTGATTCAGAGATACCATACTTAATTAAAATTGAGTTTTTTGAGGCACCTGCCTTCACTTCTTTAATCACCTCGTGTTTATCCTTAAAGGATAAACGCTTAATTTTCTTAGACGACATTTATTCTAGGTACTAGGTAATCCGAATAACGAAACACTACAGCGAAATATGTATGTACAGCTAAAAGTACAGCGAACAGAGCGAACTAGAAATGACTAGCAGACGACATGACAGAAAACAGAATCAAATTTTATCCGCTTATGGCTATAGGGTACTTCCCACTTTCTAGCAACGGCACTTGACGGCACTACCGAGCTCGTCGTACCTCTCTTTCACCTCTTCACCTCCCCGCATCCATATTTGGATTTCCACTTAAATCAGTAATCGTGCACTGTGATCACCCATCTCACAGTCGTGAGACGTGGCCATATGTGTTATTTACCGAGGTTCTACTGGAAGCAGGTTCCTTTGTAATCGAACCGAAGGGCCTATGACAAATCCACTGGACGCGTCCTCAGGTTGCGGATAGAGGTTCCCTGTACCAAGATTTTCTGCTGAATATGGTTACAATCATTATTAAGCGGTTTTCGGACGTTTGTCCAGGGATGGTCTCGAAGGAATAACTCTCAAGCAGAGCCGTAACAACCTGTCCGAAAGCTGAATGGACGGAGTGTACGGATCGACTGATGGACGACTTGCTGAAGTGCTACAATACCAGTATAGCCCCTGAGCCACAAGGCCTCATGGCGCGACTGCATGCTCTGTGGTGCGCGAAACATCCAGAGCTCTCGCAATTTTTGCATGAACTTCAGCAAAACCGTGTCGATGACTTCCAGAAAAGAAGAAATGGGAAAAGCTCGGTTTTCGAAAAAAAAAAATAGTAAAAAGAAGTACTTTTTATAAACTTTTGGTGAATTAATGTATAGTCACCTCTTAAGGAATTTTCAAGAAATAATTTCCACCGAATTGCTTTTAATTTTATTTTGTTGAGCCCAGAAAATGGCCAAAAAAACGCAAAATATAAGTTTTCTATCAAGTGCATACTGAAAACGGTATTGTGCGGAATTTTGTCGGCATGAATTATTTTTAATTGATAAGTGACGAGTTTTCAAGTATTTTTGTAATACTTTTGAATTGTTTAAAATATTTTTCCCCGAGCATAGTTAGCATTTTGGCGGAGCTATGCAGACAGTTGTAGGGTAGTTTCTGTCACTGAACTTCCAGCACGACCCTGATCTGTCCGTTGCCTAGCATCCCGCCGCCATGTGGCCATATTCGTGGCATCTGAAACATCGGAGAAGTGTCTTTCTTCTTCTGATCCATCAATTTACCCAGCCTATTTTGATATATCTTACCTAATTCAGCTTAGTCTTAACGGCCTCCTTTATTTCGACAAATGCCATAACGTTCCCCCACCGATTCGGTGACCTCTTACTTCCTCCTCCATTGTGGCATCCAAATCGCAAATGTCTACCAGAGCTCTGGGCACAAGCAATCGGACCCTTTGTCCCCTACAGCGGCCTGAAGAACCTCAATAAATTTGGATTTGCTTTCAGGTTTGGCGCTCAGATCGACCAATACGCCACGTTTCCTCGTTTTCCTGATTGCCGAGGCTCTAACCCCCATGTTTTTAGGTTTGACCTGGGATTTTATGTCCTTAAGCACATCATCACACCTTTTACCCTTCTCTAAGATTTACAAGTACGGCCTCAGAGCGAGGGCGTCTTTTCCTTCTGTTTTCCTTGGCCTTATCCTTCCTTTTCTTGTCTATGCCTTCGGCAATTTTGGTTTCCTTTTCACCCTCAGTTTTATCTTGTCGACTCCTTTCTTCAACTGTAATCCAAGGGTTGCCTGTGTCAGCTTGCGATTTTTTTTGCGGTCGAGCAAAGGGACAGTAGTAGGAGTAGTAGTAATAGTAGTAGTAATAGTTTATTATATTTATTTATTTTTTTTTGTAGAGGAGGTGAGCATGCATTTACACACTGAGTGTGGGACTTAACCTAAAAAACGGTAATACCCACTAAACTTACCTGCACTGTAAAAAAAATTTCTTGTAATTTTACCACTTTCAGAGTAGGTCCGATTATTACCTACTCCCAAAGTAACGTTTTCACTGACATTAACGAATATCCACTTTCAATATGGAATTCAACTTTTAGGTTATGTAAGTTTCCAGACAGATTCTGTAAAATTACAATGCATTATGAATTTGTAGGTGATGGTATTCTAACCAAAAATATTCGTGTTTTTATTCAACATGGTAAGTTTAGCATCTACATGAGAAATGTGAATAATGGTAATTTGACTAGAAATTGTAAATTTCCTGTTCAAATAAGGAATACAGCAGAAAAAAAAAAAAAAAAAAAATTGATTAGCAGTTTGAACTCGAAAGTTCATTGCCTCACTACCCGATCCGGGTAGTGTTTCTAGGTGGATATTTACTACCAATGTGGGCCCACCACACCCACGACGGGCCAACAGCAACGCAGTATTCCTGGATGGTCACCCATCCAAGTACTAACCGCGCCCAACAATGCTTAACTTCAGTGATCTTACGAGAACTGGTGTTTCCAGAGTGGTATCGCCGTTGGCATACAGCAGAAAGCAATTTTTTAAATAAAAAAATTCTTGTTTAATGATACAGTATGTTTTTTTAGTTTCTGTATACTACGTAATTATTAAAAAATAAATTAACATATATATGAATATAAATGAATTTATTTTTTTCAATACATCTTTTAACTATGCATAAGCACATATCACGGATAAACGGCAAACGATGTGCACAAAATGTCACAGCCAAAACACAATAATTTGTCGAAGTCACTTGAAGTCGACTCTGAGTTGCTCCGAGTTCTTTTTTTTATATGTAAATATATTCAAAATATGATATATGGAATTAAAAACAGATGGATGTTTTACTCAAAGTTATAATAAATTGTAGTTTAAAAAGTTTTAAAAATATATTTCATATTAAAAGAAAGGGAAAAATTCCCCTCTTCAAAAGATTATTATTTATTGAACTTAATATATCCTTTTATTGTATATTTATACTATATTTTTTATCAATTTTGTAAATAAAATTTTCCATAATTTATACCGTTCTGAAACACTCTTTTACAAATAATTTTAGTTTTACCATTTTTTTCATTATTCTCCGCAACTTTGAAACTTTACAATTACTTGCACTTATACTACGTTAAGAGCTGTGCAAGTACGCTTTGTTATCAATTATCAAATTTCAAGACGTGAGATTACGTTGGAAAAATGAATTTTTAACAGTTTCTGTACTTTTACCAGAATCAAAAAAATCAGCACTCTGAAAGTAGGTCCATTTATTACCTACTCTGAAAGTCACAGATTCACAAGCAGAAACTGTACTTCTACAACGCCTTGCTATAGTGTCAGTCTAAAAGTGGTAAAGTTATAAGATTGGTTGGAACTTCTAACATGCAAGTGGTATTCATCCCATAATCAGAGTAGTAAAATTGCACCAATTTCTTTTTGGTAATTTTACCATTCTAAGTGGTACAATTTTTTTATTTTTTACAGTGTGCTCTCCTGCCAACCCATGTTACCGTAATCTTCTTTCGCATTACTTCATGAACATGGGGGTGAGGCCTATTTGTTAAAACATAGCCAAATTATAAATTTTTTAATGAAAATGGTTTCAATCATTATAAATTCTTGCAAATTTACAAAGCAACATCGAAAAGAGTAATCAGAAAGGTTTTTCATAGCATCATAGAAAAAAGTAATCAGAAAGATTTTCTTGGTTAATTTTATAAAAAGAATTAGCTTATTCGTTGAAAATAGCCAAAATCTGAATTTGTGAAGCAACCTAGAACAACAGTCTTCGGAAAGACATACTTAGTTGACTTCGTAAACAAATTGTGCCTTTTACTTGAAAAATAACCAAGCTCTGGATATGTCAATGAACATTGTCTAAATAATTAATAATTATTGTAAATTTGTAAAGCATCATACACAGGAAAGAGTTATTCGGAAAGCATTTTTTATTTATTCTGTAAACAAATTGAGCCTACTCGTTGAAAAATGGTCAAACTCTTAATTTGTTTATCAAAATTATTTAAGGGTGTTGGATAGATCCGACTTGGAATTTTTTTTTCTAGGCACGGCACTGATTCCATATATATTTTTTTCCCAAGCATTTGAGAACGAAAGAAAGAAAACTTGTCAAATATCCGGGGTTTTGCGAGATCCTGGGATCAACAAAATTCATAGGAATGAAGCCTTTTGCTGAGCCAATCATTATTTCCACGTATTTCGAAAAATTTAGGTTCGCCACCATCAAGTTTTGGGTCTTCGAATATTGCAGGACCTCCGAAAATGCTTTTGTGATGTCAGAATTGTGAGTAAAAAAATTAATTTGCGAACGGTTCTCGCCGTTCAAATGCTATCTTCTGCTATCCGCAGATTTCTCCCTTTCGCAAAATTTATAATTTCCATGGAAATAATGATTGCCTCAGCAAAAGGCTTCATTCCAATGAATTTTGTTGATCCCAGGATCCCGCAAAACCCCGGATATTTGACAAGTTTTCTTTCTTTCGTTCTCAAATGCTTGGGAAATAATATATATGGAGTCAGTGCCGTGCCTAGAAAAAAAAAAAAAATTCCAAGTCGGATCTATCCAACACCCTTAAATAATAATTATATATATACCATTAAGCTATTTCCCTTTCGGCGAGCCTCTAGGGGTAAGCGTGACACTACCCGATTCGGGTAGTGTTTCTAGGTGGATAGTTTCTTGTAGTAAATAACTACAAGTGTGGGCTCACCACACCCACGGCCGCCAACAGCAACGCAGTAGTATCAGACGGTCACCCATCCAAGTACTAACCGCGCCCAACACTGCTTAACTTCAGTGATCTAACGGGAACTGGTGTTTCCAGCGTGGTATGGCCGTTGCCATAATTAATTAAAAAAATTGAGTCTACTTGTTGAAAAATGGTCAAACTCTGAATTTGTTTATCAACATTGTTTAAATAATAATAAATTCTTTGAAATTTGCAGGGAATTATAGAAAAATTTTACCGGAAAGATATTCTTATCTAATTCTGTGAGAAATTGAGCCTATGCGTTGAAGAATAGCCAAACTCTAAATTTTTTAATCGAAATTGTTTCCCTAGCATTCACCGCCACCAAACGAATCACTCGGGAATCAGCCATGAACGTAAGAACTCATAGACTCAGCGTGAGTGGTACGTGGGGTCCCCCTCAATCGGTAAGGGGGGAACGTACATAGCCGGCTCAACGCCGCAAATGCTTAGCCGCCATCATCGATACATGAATAGTGCACATGCCTTGGCTTCATAATATGTTCCGCTGATCTCGATTCGGACCTCGATTCTAAAGCATAGGCGGCGAAATTAAATCCAACCAATAGCTAAAGAGAGAATGTGGCTTCAGTTTTCGAGATAGAATCGCAACCTCTTTTTTATGATATGATTATTGAAGACTTTAATTTCACAGATTTGGTTGGCTGATACTTTTGAAAGTCTAACAATATATTAGCATTATAAATGGTAAAATAATAATAATAATAATAAATACACTATATGTTTCTGTTTCACTTTCTGACATATTCAGGTGCCAAAATTAGGCAATGATATACCGTAGCCTTTTTGAGTTTTGCGCTTATTCCTAATATATAAGTTGGCTGGACTGATGATATACAATACATGCTGGACTACTATTAGACCAAAGTTAAGAACTTGTTCTTTCATAATTCATGAACCTAATAACATAATAATACTCGCTGGTATGACAAAGATAAGTTACATTGAAGCTTGCATAGAATATTTTCAGTTATTAATTCTTCTTATTTCATCGCCGAATGTCGCATAATCTGCAGATTTCCGGCGCTTAAATTTACTTTTGAATATTATATTTAATACATATAATATTTAATTAAACATATGAGACTTTATTGATCCTGAATATGAATGAGATTTTATAACTATATTTCAATTATATAACTTACCTTTCTATGTTGTGCATGATGTTAATGGATTGTTATACTGCAACAAGTATCAGCCAAAATTTGTGTATATTATACATACAATGTAAATACGATGATATAAAAATTTTCAATAATTTGCAACAAAGAAACACTTTGCGAACTTCTCTTTTCAATTACGTTCATTGAAAAGAAATGTAAATATACTGCAATAAATTAATTAAGATCCTAGTTACTATCAATATTTGATTTTGAAAGTCTGTCGCCCCCAAGCATCCTAACAGATATTTCGTATCTACAGTGCAGCATACGTCACATAGGAGAGGATCTCGCACGCATCTACCATCATTCCTGCTCTCTAGGAGAAAGAGTGTGGATGCGGAAAATGTGTTCCCGAAAGAAATTTCCCCGAGTTGGGCATATCTGCCCTAGGCGACTAGCACCTCATCATCTCCGGCTGATGATCTGTCTGGGGCACTCCTTGTTTTGTGGCGCAGAGGTAGCACTGCGGCGTGTTTTCGCATTCCGCAGCTCTATGGCCATTTTTGGTGCATCTCCAGCAGGCCCTTGTCTGATCAGGACCTTCACAGCTCGCTGCCATATGGCCAAAGCCTTGGCAGCGGTAGCATCTTAAGACCTCCGTCTTCTTACGCGCGCAAGAGTACACCCATCCAACCTTCAGGTGTCCTGTGCGTATCGGTCGCGTTGACAGTTCCTTCTTCATCTCAACGAAAGCCTTCAGATTCCTTTTGAAGGCCTTCTTCGTTAAGCTTACCTTTATTTTGCCGCTCGTGGATTCACCGAAGTGTCTTCTCATGGTGGTTTTGAGTGCCTACGCATCGGAAGTGGTGTCGAGTTCCAAGTCCTCGACTTCGGTGCGGGCAACGAGCTCACGCGCGCTCTTGCTCTTTCTGACAGCTACTCTGATGGCAGCGAACAGCTAAAATCTCCCATCCTCTGCAGGTCCTACTACCACAATGACCTGTCCGTTTCTGCTTTGCTTGATACCCCTGATTTTTACACCAAGTGTTTTAGGTGTCACCTTTTGCTTGAGGTACTTGAAGACCTCTGCGTAGCTTGAACCCTCGGCCGCTTTTATGAGAGCCGCCTCGGGTTAAGCACGCATCTGCGCCTCCACCTTCCTTATCGGTTCGGGTGTTAGTGTTATAACCTCTCCCTCCTCCTTTCTTGGCATGGAAGCCACCTCTGCTGCAGCGTTGCGGTACCCACAGTTTCTTCTGTTTGAGTCGCGGTTAGGCTCGTTTTTTTCTTCTGCCGTGCCTTAACCTTGGCTTTCTTCATTTTTGTGGCGACAGCGCAGCTAACACCCTGAAAAACAAATCCGTAGTACCACTTGGCAAAATCTCACCACTTCCTGCGCTTCTGTCAGTCATTTGGGTCATTTGGGTCCATGTGCCGCTCCGTGGTAGTTTTTTCTTTAGTAGAAGGGCAAATCTTGCATAAAACACCAAGCCTAAGGTTTATCTAGATAAACCGAATGCTGTGTAGTGTTGTATTCTTACCGAATAACACCCCCCCCCCCCCCGCTATTTTCGCGTGCCAAACTACAAGCCCGGGACCGCTTTCGCATTACTTCAGAGTTGCAGCTGATAAACCTCAATACGCCGTGCCTCGGCGTTCTGCTGTTTTGTGCCAACCTGGTATCTTTCTTCTCCTTGCATCCCCAGTCATGATGTACGCATCGTCCTTAGTAGCGCGACAGTGTCGCAGAACGGGCTCGTCGGCATTCGACATTATGGCTGGGTATGGCTGCTTACTGCTGTCATCTGAGAGGTTTCCTCAGCGGGGCTGCCTCCCTGAATGACGCATATTTTATCGACTCCGGCTCTCTTCTCAAGCAGCGCAGAGGTAGCACTGGGAAGTGCTGACGTACTGTTGTTGCGTCGAGGTCCAGGACCTCGACCTCCATGCGCGGGACGAGCTCCCGCACGCAATTTTCCTCACCGACCACTTTTCTGATAGCAGATGACAGCTTCGCCCTGTCATTCGCAGCAGGACCAACTTTAATCAGGAGTTCTCCTCTTCTGGTTTGCCTGGCCCCCTTGATTTTTACACCAAGGGTAACTGGCTTTACCTTTTGCTTCAGATCCTTCAGGATCTCAGCGTGGCTTGACCCCTAGGCCGGTTTGTTTAAAACGCTTCAGGTTGAGCTTGCCCATGTGACTCTTCATTCTGCTTTTCGATGTTGCTGATTGCAGGCTTCGCTCCTCCGTTCTTCTTCTTTGGTATCGAGGTCGCCACCGCTGCAGCGGCGCGGATCCCCGGCTTCTTCTTTGCCTAGGAAGATTTAGTCTCAACGGGACTCAGAGTGAGCTCCCTTTCTCGCTTCTCATGATGGTGAGTGGGAGTTTCCACGGTTTCTTCCGCCTGAGACCCCGTTTAGTTCATATCTTTATTCATCTGAGCCTTCTTCTTCATATTTTCTGCCTTTTTCCCACTCACAGGCCAACATCGTGCAGTATGAATCGGCAGAACCACTGCGCTAAGCGTAAGGTTGGCTTCATCTTATACGCCACTTTTTTCACATCTTCCAGACCCTGCCTTATTGCTAAGAACATATTGCTCTAAGATTTAGCAAAGTCATCCATCTTCTCCAGTATTTCACTCAGCTCTTTGACAAGCTCGGCGCTTTCCTCCATATACATCTGCGTCTTTTCTATATCCCGTCTTGCCTCCGTTTTTAAGCTCATGTCGAGCTTTTACGCCACATCTAACTCTCCTCCTAACTTCTCACACACGCTTTGAGTTCATAAGCCAGCCTTCTTTGACCAACGGTTGTGGTTTTACCGTATAAATATTCCAATGAAAAATCGAAAATTGAAATTTCGAGCCAAAAAACAAGAGATAAAAAAAATGCTGAATAGCAAAATTGCTCATCTCAGAAATATCTACAAATTTGATTGAGAACATTTCTTCGTATCACGCATAATTTTCGTTTTATTCTTGAAAATGCTATTAGAAATTAAAAATTTCATTCTCCAGAAAAACTTTGCAAAATGCGAAAAAAATTTTAAGTAGAAATATTGTTCATCATAAAGAGGTCTACACATATACTTGCAACCACTTTCTGATAAGACCCATTGTCTCTGTGTTAATCCTCATAATGCAATTTAAAAAATCAAAGATTTTATTATCCGGCCAACCTATGCAACATACGAAAAAAGGTCCCGAAAACAAATTGCTGCTTTTAAGAAGACCTACAAACTCGTATGTAGCTTTTTTCTGATACAACACACGCGTATTTCAATGTGTACACCCCCCTCCTCAAAGAAAAAGGTTAAATGCACCCTTGTACCAAAAACACTGTACATAATTTTTGGTACGGTTCTTAATAAAAGAAAAACTGAAATGGGAACCTCCACCGTTCGGAACTTCGTTTGAATTCATACTACTCTTAGTAGGAGGTCATTACCGTCCTTGTAATGTGCTAAAGTAATAAGAAGCGTTTCAGCCATCTCAAGAAAAATGGCTTCAAAAAATCAACGCACGTTACATGGACCCCGATGCAAGAGTATTTCAATTCCCGGTTATATCAGACGGTAGCGCAACGAGCTTGTAACCGGAAAGTCTGGGCTCGATTCATGCTGCCTACATTTTTTTCAGTCAAATTTTTTTCTATTGCAATTAGACATATGATTTGATTTTACTATTTCCTCATATTTAAATATTTATTTTATTCTTATTATACTATTCTATATATTTAATTTGTATCTCATATGGAAGCAATTATAACCAAAATATAAATGTTCAGTAAAATGAAGAAAAATCAGAATTTTTTATAAGTAAAACTTTTCTTGGAGCAAAAGCGGTAAACGTTGAAAAAAATAATTTTCCGTTATAAAAGAAATTGTTAATAATAAATGTTTTAGCTTGATTAAAATAATTTAATAGTCAATTGTAATAAAATATGTAATAAAAAAAATTGGGAAAAGATGCTGGCAGTAGGAATCGAGCCCAGACAGTTACAGTTGTCGTATTACTTAACGTATTGCCAGTTTGGTAATTATTTATTATTGGGAGAAGCATAAATACAAACAAACTTCCATAAGGTGTGAGATGTCCTGCGAGTTAACACATTCTTCATTCATACTAACATAGCTTGATAATTTCAAAGGTTCAAACCACCTGATGCGTGTTACATTGAACTGATGCGATTTCGAGTGAGGCCGCCAAAAAACAGAGAACTTCCTCTTCAATTAAAGTGCGTTATGTGCGTCACAGGAAATAAGGTAACAAAAACTTTTTTTATATTGTAACATTCTTGACTTTCAGTGTATGCCGAACCTTATTCTAATTATCGTTGACTTGAATTGCGAGGACATTTTCAATCTTTTGGTCAAAGTCAATAACTTATTTCTCGATTTTATTTGTTTCG
This sequence comes from Andricus curvator, assembly GCA_932195095.1. NCBI lineage: Eukaryota > Metazoa > Arthropoda > Insecta > Hymenoptera > Cynipidae > Andricus > Andricus curvator. Next base: position 91,836 of record CAKNYM010048352.1, on the reverse strand, counting down.
ATCTCTATTTCTTCATAGAAATAGGTCTACAAAAAGTTGACTTGTCGACAGATTTACTGCGCACTGGAAAGGAAATTGGTCTAGAGTATGCAAGTCGGCGTAAATCCTGGTAGAGCAATGAATCTAAAACAAAATATTTTTCTTCAAAAACTACTATAAAAGAAACTCTATTAACAATAAAAGGGTTCTAGATTGTGACCAAATGCGATTCTTTTTTTTTCAACTGTTAATGCTCGAATATTAAAATAGTTCTTGATTATGAATTCTTTAGATATAAAACTGTCCATAGATCCGGTATCGATAACACGGTGCTACAAAAGAAATTGTATGAATTTTTCAGGCGACCTAATGTAGGTTGTAAGTCTGTAATTAATGTTTAATTAATTATACAGGCCCACAAAAAAGTGGGTTGTGCGAGAGATCAGACCTATACGTACCTATACGTATTTTGGGGCGCTGAACACAAATCTGACATCAGTTTTTCCCCAGCACGTCATGATTTTCCCTTAGACGCGGAAAATTCCCTAGAAAATCAGCTTTGTCGGGTATGAAATAACCCTCGTTATTGAAATCGGCTGGAAAAAGATCAGGCATGATATTTTTATGTAGTTTAGGGCGCTGAGCACGAATCTGACATAAGTTTTCCCCGAGCACGTCAGGATTTCCCCCTAGACGCCGAAAATTTCCTATAAAATCAGCTATGTCGGGTATGAAATAACCCTTGTTATTGAGATCGTCTGGAAAAAGACCAGGCATGATGCTTTATGTATTTTGGTGCGCAGAAAACGAATCTGAGACTAGTTTCCTG